>SIJG01000099.1:0-39604 GCA_023374025.1 Heterodera schachtii | reverse complement strand
TTTTCCTGAAAAATTTCAATGTCATTCTTACAACTAAGAACCGAATAAGAAAATAATATTTTCAAACTTCATAATAATTATTTAAATAAAAAACCCAACTTAAATAAATTATAAATAAACAATTTTAAAAAGGTATTCCTCTTTTCGTTCAATATGTATGAGTTGGTTGAAATGAAGTGAAAGGCAAAATGGATTCAGCGATGCTCACCAACACTTAATTGTTCGTCCTTTCTCAATGGTTAATGGCGTCACTTTTCAAAGCGACGCCATAGAACACCTAAGGAACAGTGCAGTCAGAGAAAGTGAGAAAAAGAGGGATGAAAAAAAAAGAGAATAAGAGAGAGAGAGGATGGGGACAGAGAGAGTAGAAAGACCAAAAGAGAGATAGTGCGGCTACCAGACATTTGCGGACGGACATTTGCGGACGGACATTTGCGGACAGACATTTGCGGACGGACATTTGCGGACAGACATTTGCGGACAGACATTTGCGGACGATTTCGGGCAAAATTAAAAATTTTCTTATAGAAATTCTCAAAACATGGAATGGAGACTGACTGACTAGCTAAATAAAAATTTATTTTGGTTTTTTGTACTTTTAAAGGAATCAATATTTTTTTTTACACTTTAAAAATTAATCTCACTGGTCCAAGTGTGATGCTGATCCTTAAGTGATTAAAGAAGAATTGGCTCCAAACCGTTCGGGAATTCGAATGTCGTCTGTTTTTACTCTTCCGAGTCGGGTGAAAGTGCATTTTTGATTTTTAGAAAAAATTTTTTTTTTTGGTTTCACAACCAAGTTTTTGACCCTCCCCCCAAAAATTTAAAAATTTCTTTAGGAATATCGACTATTCTGGGGTGCACCCCAAAAGGTAGCCGAAGACTTTTTAGAACAAAACTTCTTTAATTGTCAATCAAATTAATTATTCTTGGTATTGATAACTTTATGTGTTTATTATTAATATGGAAATCTAAAAAATTGTAGCTAAGTTTCAAAAAAGTTATGGCCGGTACGAACTCAAAAACCTATTTTTAAACTTTTTTGCCTGATTATTTGTACATGAATAAAAAAAATTGGAAATTCGCAGGTTAATAATAGAGTTCAAATGCTTTCGAACAATACCAAGAATATTTAATACGGTTGAGAAGGACCTGACCATTTTACAATTGGTCAAAAATGGCACTTCAAATTTAAAATGTGTAAAAAACCGAACGGACTAATTTACGAACTGTTAATTTGAATCATTAAATGATTATTAAACATTTTATAATGTTTTTCGAAAAAGGAAATTTTTAAACCTAAATTTTTATCAAGAAAACCAATGAAATTTTGGGGATCAGTTTTTGAGAAAATTTTTCACTTCTTAGGAGCGTATTTTCTGAAAAATTTTCAAGTCATTTATTAGGGGTGTATTTTCCAATTTTATTGCATTTTTAATGTTATTTTTCGGAAAAAAATGCCAAAAAGGCACCAAAAAAGCCATAATAAAAGAAATTTTTTGCCGAAATTGTCCGCAAATGTCCGTCCGCAAATGTCTGTCCGCAAATGTCCGTCCGCAAATGTCCGTCCGCAAATGTCTGTCCGCAAATGTCCGTCCGCAAATGTCCGTCCGCAAATGTCCGTCCGCAAATGTCCGTCCGCAAATGTCTGGACGCGGATAGTGCAAGATTTACATGGATTAAGGAAAAATTTCCCAAGGGTAAAACATTCAAAAATATCTGAAAAAAGTGTTTCTTAGGGGTATATTTTCAGGGTAGCCAGATCTGAGGCTTTAGCCTCATTTTGTGGTTTTTTGATAGGTCAATGAGGCTAAATTTTCAAAATGAGGCTTTGAGGCTTTTTGTGGTTTTTTGAAAACCTCAAAATAAAGAAATTTTTTTAATGAAAATATGCTAAAAATATGGTCTAAATTCTTAATTTTTCCCCCGGCGGCGCCTATCGGCACCGTCGGACCGTAAAAATCCTTTATTTATAAGCAAAATTTGCTCAAAATCGCAAAGTTGGTCATTTTTCGGACAAAATCTGTTAACAAATCGCATTATAAATTATAAAATTTTTCCCGGCGGCGCCTATCGGCACCCCCAAAAGTTTTTTGGAAAAAGCGCCGCAAAAAAATCAACTTCGGTTTTTCATGTTCAGAATCCCAAAAAATGCTTATTTCTAACAAAAAAAAAATGCTCAAATTGATAATGGAAAACCAAAAATATAACATTTTAAGCGTGTTTTGAATAAATTTATAAAAATGAGGCTTTTTAACCCAAAATGAGGCTTTTTTGCCTGCCAAATGAGGCTTTTGAAAATTTTAATCTGGCTACCCTGTATATTTTTGGGTTTATTAAAGAAAATATGAAAACTATCCTATCACAATGAGAATTGAACCTATGGGATAAACAATGAAAGACAGAAGGCTTAACCATTAAACTCCATTCTATGTGTAGTTTTAACAAAAATTTACTTATTTTTTTTCAAAATTTCACTTTTCCCACCAATTTCCTATTTTCGTCTCAATTAAATTTCCTATTTTAATCACGGGTCAAATCACGGAAAAATTGAATAAATAAGTGACTGAGTTGTTTTAATTCGTAATTTATTCTATGCATCTAATTTTGTTTAAATTTTTTTTTAATAATCATTCATTTAATTCCACCATTTGTATTTAAACTCATTTATTCTTTTACATTTATTATTAAAACTTTTTTTCCAAAAGTTAATATAGTAAAAAAAAAAAAAAATTAGTTTTACTATTATCTAGTTTCCTGACTCTCAATTGACTGGCGCTCAGTTTGAAAAATAATAAAGATTTTTAAAACTGCCTTTAAGTCGTTTTAAGAACTATGAACCTAGAAGAATTAAATATTATTAGTATTATTTTCTTTAAAATTTGAAATTACTTCATAATTTTAGGCTTTGAAATGTTATTTGGATTGGATAGAGCTAAGAAACAAAGGAAGAAAATTTTTTGCTCGTATGAAATTTTATTTTTTATTTTAAAATAATTTAATTGCTTCTTTCTTATTTGCTTCAAGTAATTTTTTTCAAGTTTTTCTCTTGGCAAAGAAACAAATTTAAATAAAAATCACTTATAACATCATTGCGGTTTATAATCTAGGAAAATTCAACTAATGCTTTGGAAAAAATATAATTGATGGAATTTTATTGTTTTTATTATAAAATTACTATATATAAATTAATTACTTTTGACATGTGCGGTTCTCATTCTGTTTTTTAAAATAACATTTTTTAATATTGCTTTATACAAAGAGTGTTTTTAGCTTAAAGCAGATAAATTGCTTTTAACCTAATAATCATCTTTTTACTTTATTTTTGGTCTTTTAATTATCTCTTTTTAATCCACGCGATCAACATTCTCGTTGATGACCGAGTAGCTTACCTTCTAAAACGGAAACGTACTATTCATTTTTTTTTCAGAATATATATATATATATTTTTGTGTTTTTTCCGGTACTAATAAAATAATTTTTTTATTTTTACAAGATTATTTGTAGCATAAAATTTATTTAGATTATTTTTTTTCATAAATTTATAATTATTCATTTGATTTATGTCACAACAGCAATGTTGGAATTTCTGTTTTTTAATTTTACTTTTTACTTATTTTTCTTTTTCATCATTTTTCCGCTCGGTTTTTTTCTTTAATTTCGATTGGTGAATAATAGTATTTGATCTATTTTGAAAAATATCCGTTTTTTATAAATTTTTAATTTATTAGATTTAGTTAATTGGTTAAATTGATAATTCAAATTAAATATTTTGAAATTTTAGATAAAAAAAGGAGCACAAAATTGCCTATTTTTTTAGATTATGTACAAATATTTTTGTTTATGTAATAAATAATAATAATCAATAATTATTTAATTTATTATTTGCCTACTTGTTTTGGCAGTTTTAGACCATAAAAATGCAACCTATTCATTAGTATCCATATCAAAAAGAGTCGTTTTATATATAAAACAATGAATTTTTTTATTTTTCAATTTTTTAATTTTCGATTAGATCTTTCGTTTATTCATTTATTAAGATATCTTAATGCCTCTTCAATTATATAATCAGAGTTTTATTAGTCATGTAAGAAAAATTAGGACATCATTTATCGATTAATTTTAAAAGATTGGTTTCATTTTTTAAGTGCCTTTTTACGTCTATGTGTATAGGCAATTTAAAATATTTAGGTTTTGATACTATGAATAACCTTAAGAAACAAATTAGGTGAAGTGAACAAATTTTTTTTTTATTTAGAACGGCATTTTAAAATCGCGTTTTAGAATCGATGTTAGCATTTATTTTGATTTTATTAATTTGCTAAAAATCTCTTTAATTTAAAACAAATAAGAAGTTTTTTGTTTAGTTTACGATTGTCCATTTTAAGTTTTTAAAAGAATTCATCTTTGCATGAATTTATTTATTCCAATTTATTTGGGGCGCTGATCACGAATATGACATTTATTTTTCAAAATTCCGAATCCGAATTCGAACAAAAATTCGAAATTGATTAATTACAAGGAAAACATTTTTCTAGGAGTTTTCGAGGTCGCTGAAGACGGTTATGACATCCATTTTGTCCAACTTCCAAAACCCGAACCCGGATTCGAACAAATAGGAAATTTAATTCTCCACAAAATTCAAAATATGTAAACGATCTAATGCACGTAAACTACTAACTAAAAAAAAAATTTTTATTTTTGCTTATTGCGCTAAAAAACCACCGCACACTACCAACTAAAGGATGAACAAAATAAATTGGCAAGCTAACTTTCGCAAAAGGGAGCATGCGAAGACGGAGCAAGTAGTGGGGCGAGACGGAGGGCGGAGGAAAAAGTCTGACGAGCGCCACAGGTGGTTGACTGCGGACGACACCCAACTCGTACTAGGCCAACTCGTACTGCCCCAACTCGTACTGGTACCCCGACTCGTACTAAGATTCCCAACTCGTACTAAGTTTCCCAACTTGTACTAAGATTCCCAACTCGTACTGTGCAACAAAAAACGAAAAAAAAACAACAAAAAATCGCTCAAATTTTTTTAAAATCACAAAAATGCACGAAAATCGAAGAAATGATAAAAATTCAGCAAAAAATAAATAATAAAAACCACAAAAATGCACAAAATTCGGTAAAATGAAAATAATTCATTAAAAAATTCAAAAAGGATCGAGGTTTTCATCATTTGGCACAACATAAATTCCGCTCTCATTGAGACTCGCTTCCGCTTCTTCCATTGCTGCTGCCTCCTCTATCTGTTCTTCTATTTCTACTCTTGGAGGAACATTGAACCCAACCAAATCTCCAATACGGCCATAGTAGCGCGACAATGTCTCCGTAAATTGCTCATCTTCGTAATCGCTGTCCAGAAATGCCATAATGTCAGCCTTCTCACGCGCGATGCTGGCATCTATTTCTGCGGTGACTGCCAACGGTTGAGATGGTGGCTGTCGTCCCCCTTGAATTGACCCAGCTGATTCTTCTTCTGCATGATTAACCTCCTAAGCAAAACAGTCAAATTTGAAAGAAATTGTTCGGGTGGAACCCGAGAGACATTTATTTAATTTGATTTATTTCATTTATTATTTATTTGTTGTGTCTGACCATTCACAGTCAGACACATTCACTCATTTCATTTGTTGTTATTTGTGGTGTCTGACCTTTCACAGTCAGACACATTCCTTATTGATTGTATTGTGACCATTTGCCCTCCCCTCATTTGTTTCATTCAGTTCCATATTTGTGTTCACATTTCCAATTGCTCTCCTCCGCCGTCCTCCGACTATTTATTTGTTAATTTAATTTGTCTTCAATAAATTTGTTATTTGTTCATCCCTTCGACATTTCGGGGACCGAACAAATTGGCGACGCCCTACATTTGAACTCAGCGCCTTATTTGAATAAATTGCGAAGCGCAATTTATTAATTTGTCTGAAAAAGGTCGGCCAGGAGGCACCTTATTTTCAACAAGCCAACTTCGTCAGTCCGATTAATCCGCCAGGCGCGGTTAATCGTGGAATTTCTACAAAAAAACCTAGATACCAAAAGGTTGCGGTTTCCGCCAGGAGCGGTTTTATTCAACACAAAAACCAAGAAACCTAGGCGGTTGAGGTTCCGCCAGGAGCGGTTTTTCGACGAAAAATGGCCAACCAAAACGCGACAATTCAAAAATTGAATGGACACATTGGCGTAACAGCAACAATTGGTTCAGCAATTGCTGACACATCAAACGCAGAACGTGGCTGGACAAGCACTTGCGCCAACAACAATTCCGGCACTTCCCGACATCATGGCTTTTGAGCAAAATGATGATAAGAGCCGAGTATCCGAATGGATTTCGCGCTTCAAATTTGCGCTTGATTGCGCCGCGCCGAATGCCGCCGACGGAATCAAGGTTAAGGCGCTCATGAACAAGCTTAGTGAAGCAGCGTTCAGTGAGTACAGCCGTTCGGTGCTGCCGTCAGCAGTGACTGATTTTAATTTTGATGCGACAGTGCAAAGAATGGAAAAGTTATTTGCGCGTCCGCAATCGGTCTTAATTGATCGATATGAGTGCTTGAAAGCGGTGAGAAGTGAAGGCGAAGATTTTCGCAGCTTCATCAACCGGCACCGTAAATTGCTGGCCGATTTCAAATTCAGTGAATTGAATAAAGAACAATTCAATTGTCTTATGCTGTTAACTGCATTAAAATCGCACAGCGATTCGGCACTTCGTCAAAGGATTTTGGCGAAGCTGTCAGCAGGACGGAACGAACATTACCTACGACGGAGTCGTGGAAGACCTGATTAATTACCAGGCAACAATTGTGGAGGCGAAGGCAATTGAAGCACCAACAAATTGGAGGAATGTGAACGCGCTGAATCGGCTGCCAAAGCAAAATTCGCCGAAAATGCAAGTTGCCAAAGTGCCAGAGAAACGGCAGGCGAACAAGAATTGCTGGCGTTGTGGAGCTGCCGATCATTGGGGCAGCGAATGCCGATTCATCGAAGCAAAATGCCGAAAGTGCAAATTCACAGGTCACATTGGAGTGCAATGTGACAGTGTGCAGCAATGGCGGTTGAAGAACAAAGGACAAAAAGTTTGGCAACAAAAGAATTGGTCACTTACAAATCGGTATGGTAAATCCGAAAAATGACACCGATTCGCTGAAGACGAAAATTCGGTTCAACCAAAAGCCGATTCAATTTGCGCTCGACACTGGATCGGATGTGAACGTCATTGATGTTGACTCACATGTGGAGGCTGGGAGCCCGCCGATCGAAAAGTGCACTGAAATTGGAAGGGCCTTCGATGGAACGCCGATTCGGTTCATCGGAAAAGGATTCGGCACATTTGAATTTGGAGGAATTTTGATTGAGAATGAACCGTTTTACGTGGCCAAGCGTGGATCGCTTAATTTGTTGAGCCGCCAAACAATGGACAAATTCGGATTTTTGGATGGTATTAAGCTGAGGATCAGCGAACATGGAATAAATTCCTGCAGAGCCATCGACCAAATTGGAAAGCACATTTCGGAATTACGGAAAGAATTCCCGAGTGTTTTCGTTGATGCACTTGGCCATTGCATCAAAGAAAAGGCACAACTCAAATTGAAGAAAGGAGTCGCGCCAATTTACAGAAAGGCCAGACCGGTGCCACATCACTCAAAGGACGTCATTGAGCGTGAATTGGACCGACTGGAAGGCCTTGGAATCATTCGAAAAGTCGAACATTTGGATTGGGCCGCACCCATTTTGGTGGTGAAAAAGGCGGATGGGAATGCCCGCCTCTGCATCGACTATTCAACGGGGTTGAATGATGCATTGATTGACTACCAGCACCCGCTCCCAATTCCGGAAGACATTTTTGCGACGTTGAATGGAGGACAATTCTTTTCGCAGATTGACCTCAAGGACGCGTATTTCCAGGTGGAATTGGATGAGGACTCGAAGAAATTGTGCGGACTGTCAACACACAAAGGCAATTTCGCCATGGAACGTTTACCGTTCGGCGTAAAATCGGCGCCAAGCATTTTTCAGTCTATTATGGACAAAATGCTCGCAGGCATGAATTTTGCCACGGCTTATTTGGACGATATCATCGTCGCCAGCCGATCATTTGCTGATCACATTAAGCATTTGAAAGATGTGTTCAGCCGGCTGCAGTCCTACGGATTTCGTGTCAAAATGACGAAGTGCTCATTTTTCCAGGAGAAAATTAAGTACCTTGGTTTCGTCATCGACAAAAACGGACGCAGGCCGGACGAGGCAAAGATTAAGGCAATCACGGAAATGCCTGCGCCAACGAACCTTTCTACATTGCGGTCCTTTCTGGGAATGGTAAACCATTACCAGCAATTTGTGCAAAACATGCGGTTCGTCAGAAAATCGTTCGACGATTTGTTAAAAAGGACGCAGAATGGATTTGGGCCGAAAATTGCCGCAAAGCATTTGATCAATTGAAGGAAATTTTGACTTCAAATTTACTGCTGACCCATTATGACCCAAAGTTGGAGATCATCGTTTCGGCCGATGCATCTGAACACGGGATCGGAACAGTCATTGCACATCGTTTTCCTGATGGAGCGATCAAGGCCATCGCACATGCATCCAAATCCCTCAATGCTGCGGAGAAAAATTATGCCCAGATTGAGAAGGAAGGATTGGCATTAATTTTTGCGGTGCAAAAATTTCATAAAATGATTTATGGCCGTAAATTTGTCCTTCAAACGGACCATAAACCACTCCTGGCCATTTTTGGAAACAAAAAGGGGATCAGGCAGTGCAGCGCCAATCGATTGATTCGTTGGTCGTTGATTTTATTGGCCTATGATTTTGAAATTGAGTATTTGAACACTAAAGAATTTGGCCATGCGGATGCCCTTTCAAGATTGATTGCGAAAGGATCCGACGACGAAGATGAGCGAGTGATCGCTTCCGTCACAGAAGAGGCGGAAATGGAAGATCTTCTGAAATTGGCCACCAAAAATTTGCCAATTAAATTTCATGATTTGGTTTTGGCCACCAAAAACGACGCTTTTTTGAAAAAGGTCGTTCAATTCGTCCAAAAGGGTTGGCCAAACGACAAAGATTTGAGCAAAGAAGAGGAAATTGTCCGATTGTTTCACCGACGGATGGCTGATTTGTCAATCCTCAAGGATTGTTTGATGTATGGCGAAAGAGTGGTGATTCCGAAGATTTTCCAGCGCAAAATTCTTCACCTCTTTCACAAAGGCCATCCAGGAATGAAGAGAATGAAGCAATTAGCACGTCAGTATGTATTTTGGCCAAAAGATGGACCAAAACATCGAAGAATTTGTGCAAAATTGCGAGCCTTGCCAAGCTGCGGCAAAGGCGCCGGTCAAATCGAACCTTCATTCGTGGCCAAAGTCAACAGAACCCTGGCAAAGAATTCACATCGACTACGCCGGGCCATTTTATGGGAAAATGTTCCTAATTGTGGCGGATTCGTTCTCAAAGTACCCTGAGGTATTTGAGATGACAACATCTTCGGCCACCGCAACAATTGACAAATTGCGTTATTTGTTTACGCGCCATGGCATTCCTGAAACGATTGTTTCAGACAATGGAACTCAGTTTTCGAGTTCGGAATTTGCCAAATTCACAGCACCCAATGGCATCGCCCATCTCTTTTCTGCGCCCTATAATCCGATGTCAAATGGGCAGGCAGAAAGATTTGTTGATACCTTTAAGAGGGCTTTCCGAAAATTGAAAGGGGAAGGAATGCCGAATCAGGAGATCATGGAAACATTTCTGATCACCTACAGAACGACTCCGAACGATTCGCTTCCAAATTCGGTGTCCCCAGCTGAAATGCTGCTTGGACGAAAGCCCAGGACAACGCTTGATTTGTTGAAACCGCCGCCATTTCGACCACTGATCAGGGACTTGGCGATGGAAGAAAAGTTCAACAAACGATTTGGCACCAAATCACGAAAATTTGGAATTGATGATAAGGTCTTTGCGCGGCATCGATCTTCTGAAAATTGGCGACCCGGAGTCATCCAGGGATGCTCTGGTGTCATTTTTGATGTGAAATTCACGGACGGATCAAAGTCGCGATTCCATGCAAATCAGCTGAGGAACCGACAAAATTCGAACAATGGCGATGAAGTATTGGCGATCTTGAATGATGCCTTTGCATTGCCATTGCCACCTGCGCAGGCTAATGAGGTGCCAGGAGCAGCCCCGCCGGCAGATCAACAAGAAGGCAATGGACTCGAAGACCAAGGCATTGTGCGATCGCCACTGATCGCGGACCGAAATCAGCGCCGGTATCCGCATCGCCAACGCCGTGCACCCGACCGCTACTCGCCCAGCTGATCATGATCACCGGACGGGCCAAAAGGGGGAGGTGTTCGGGTGGAACCCGAGAGACATTTATTTAATTTGATTTATTTCATTTATTATTTATTTGTTGTGTCTGACCATTCACAGTCAGACACATTCACTCATTTCATTTGTTGTTATTTGTGGTGTCTGACCTTTCACAGTCAGACACATTCCTTATTGATTGTATTGTGACCATTTGCCCTCCCCTCATTTGTTTCATTCAGTTCCATATTTGTGTTCACATTTCCAATTGCTCTCCTCCGCCGTCCTCCGACTATTTATTTGTTAATTTAATTTGTCTTCAATAAATTTGTTATTTGTTCATCCCTTCGACATTTCGGGGACCGAACAGAAATAAATTCTTATTAACCTGGAAATTCACAAGCCAACGACCGAGTAATTGATGCCCAGTCCTTGAAGAGTGCGGACGTTCATGAAGCGCTTTGTTTGCGTCGCGATAAAGCGCCTGTAATATGTGAAATGGTTTTTCGTTGTAATCTTTACGCGTACTTTTTTTGTTGCTTTTGCATTGCCGCATGCCTCGTTGCGAATTTTGTTTCTTTCTTCTTCGCTTATGTTCATGTAGTTTTGTACGACACGTACATCAATGCGTACTCTCGCGGAGGCCACGTTTTCACGTGAGTCAATTGCTAACTCATTCTGAACTTTGCGCCGCTCCTAAAATTTAAAAATAAAAATTGCAGTCTAGTATGTATTATGTAATTGGTTTTTTTAAAATTTAAACTTCAAAACTCAAAAAACCTGTTCGCCTTGGACTTTCGCTCGCTCAAATGACACACAGAAGTGTGCATGCGTAGGTCCATCATCCACCCACTGGTCACCGATTGCTTTTCGCGTTGGCAATGGAGTTTCTTTAGGCACATGTTTGGCATCACACAGTTTCCGGCACCCAGCACAGACATAACGAAGCCCTGTTAGCTGTTCCATTCCAGCACGTGTCCATTTGTAGCACACATTTGAATTATCAGTGTGATCGGAAAGCATCACTGATTTTGAGCCAATCCGTTGACTAAAGCATGCCATACAGACGAAAAATATAAATATTAAGGTAATTCAATGAAAATAGTGAAAATTTGTGATAAAATTTCTCTTTGTTGCACAGTACGAGTTGGGAAAAATAGTACGAGTTAGGTAATTTAGTACGAGTTGGGAATCTTAGTACGAGTTGGGAAACTTAGTACGAGTTGGGAATCTTAGTACGAGTCGGGGTACCAGTACGAGTTGGGGCAGTACGAGTTGGCCTAGTACGAGTTGGGTTTTTACCGTTGACTGCGGGGGCCCGAAGGGCCCCCGCCAATCAGTCAACCGCCTGCGGATCACGCGTGGACTTCTTCCGTTTCCGTAGTCTCGCCCCACCTACTATTTTTTATTCCTAATACTTTGTTAAATAAAATAAAAAATTTCTATCTGTTTAATGAACAAAAAAGTTTACATGAATATTGTTATCATTTTTTAAATTTATTTTCCTTTTTTTAATTTTTATTTTTCTCGTCCGTAAGGTGTGTGATGAACTTGATCTCATTATCATTTTGTTTTTAAAGAATCTTTAGTAGGAGAAGAAATTTTTAAATTTTTTTGTCTGTCTATTACTATTTAAAATTAAAAAATATAAACATTATTTGTGGTTGAAAATTAATAATAAAAAAATTATAATTAGACAAATTAAAAGAATTATTATTGTTTGCCTTTTTTATAATTAATAAAAAATTTTAATTTATTTTACTTTTTCAACTTCTAGAGAACGAAAACAGAATATTGAAAAAAATATACACCAAAATCTCACACATAAAAAATTGTAAAATTAAGATTATTAAAAGATAGATTAAGATGCTAATATTTAGATCGGTTGATTTCCCTTAATATATTTTTAACTACGTTTTATGTATTATTTGTTGCAAGAACTTTGTTATTTTTTTTATTAATTATCCGAAAAAATTGAAATAGACTTTTGATTTTATTTAAGCATTTTCTTGCTGATTTGGGTTATATATGTTTTGTTTTTAAACTTTTATTACTTCCCGGTTTTCCCAGCCAAAAATCCCGGGTTTTCAACACAAAAAGTCTCGGTCCCGGTTTTGCCCAAAATTCCCAGTCCCGTACAACTCTACTTAAAAGAAAATTTCTTTTTACCATGGGAAAAAATTGAAATATTTTGTTGTGATGTTTAAACTTTACTTATCCATTAAAAATTCTGTTAGGTATTGAATTGAAATTTATATTTTTAAGTTTATCTTAACTGCCTTTGAACTTTTCTTTATATATTTCTTCAATTCAATTCTTTGACTTTTGTTGATAAAATGTAAAAATTTTAATTTAATTTTATATATATAAATTTCTTGCTTACCATGTAAGGAGCCTGAGTTTCACTGCCTCAAAAGAAATAATTTAAGAAAGTTTTTATTTTTCTTGTATACGTATTACGTAAACGTTCCAGTTCGAAACCATGCACGTTCACTTAATTTGGTTTATATTTATGGGTATTATTTAAGCTAACATTTGCTTTTTTGTTTATATTTACTCAATTTTTCTATCTTTTCACTTTTATTTGTATTTTGTTTTAACGATATTTTCAAAAGTTTTGTTTTATTTTATAAGCTTTTTAATTAGACAAGTTGGACACTTTGAGCAATTGATTTGCTTTCATGGTATAATAAATAAATTTATTGCTATCAATAAAGAATTTTATGCTCTATATCGAAACGGTCAATGTGTCAGTTTTCTTGTTATAATATATTCGATTTTTAAATAAAATTGTCACGAATTTTCATATATATATTTTTTAATTTTATTGATCTTCCTATTTATTATGTGTGTCGAAATACGTTTTAATTGGCAGCAGTTTTTTTCTTAAGTCAATTTATTTTATAAAATATTCGTGAATTAAATCTACAGCTCTGTTGGTCCTTAATTATTGTTAAATTGAATTTTGCCTTTAAAACTTTGATTTTACCGGCCTTTCATTATACAGAAATTTAAGAAAATTTATTTCACTTTTTGTGAGTGCATTTTATGTTAATTGGTTATTTTAACAATTATAAAATTTATTAATTCTTTAAAACAACCCAATGTATATAAAAACTTTATAAAAAACAGTATAATTTTTTATTTTGACAACTACATTTTTAATAATTTTTTTAACATATGACTTCATAATTGATTGTATTCTCATTACATAGTGATATGGCCACATTCATGTACTGTGTGTTTTTTATATAGTAATTAAAATTAATTTAAGGTTTTTGCTATTCAGATGTATTATTATTTTTGAACTATAACAATTTAATTAATTTTGAAATTGCGCCGCAAGGTAATTGTTTTAATAGCTTCATTGATTGGTATTATCGACTTGCCTCGTATGCAAAATTTGCATCTATAAATTTTAAGTTCTGAATTTTCATCGATATAATTTCGTTTTATAAATTAACTTTTAATTTTATTGAATATAAAAGAAAATTTATTTTTTCCTTTATCAGCGGAAATTATTTAATTCGTATAAATTAATAAATTCTTTTGATGGTTCATTTTGATTGGGTATTTTAAATGAATATTTTAATGGCACAATAAAGTCTCTTTTATAGCCTTTATATTCAATCCGCAATTTAAATTGAAGAATTGCAGTATTACAGATTGAAATTTTATTATATTTTGGATATTCAAAAATGTATTTACTAAATATTTAATTTGCTAGATCTCTTATATTATGATTTTAAAAATATTTTTTAATTTTACTTTTTTTAACCTCACTGATAATCCAATTTATTTCTAATTTGGCCCATAAATTATTATTAAATATACAAGTAGATGAATGTTCGGAGTAGTATTTTCCATTTTTAATTTTTGATTAATTTGTTTCATATTTAATTATTTTTACGCAGAAAGTTTTAATTCTCTATGGATGTTCGGACTATTTAGCTCATACTTTCCAAAATATAATTTTTTTTTATACTATCAAATTCCTATAATATTTTCTTTTATATTACATGATGGTCTATTGTTCGTAAGTAAACAGTTGTCATCCTTTTCTGCTCAAAATATAATAATTTGATGCAATTTTTTCTGCGTAATATTATTTAAACATTGTGTGTATTTGGTTTAAATAATTCAACTTTAAATAATTAAAATTCAAATTGATAATTTTTATTAATAAAAACCGAGGTTTCATTTTTACTTGAATTTATTAATAAAGTACATATCTAAGTTTTATATAAGTTTATATCAAATTTAGAAATGAAATTTTTAAAATAAAAATGAGAATCGTAATTTGTATGGTTTCTGAGAATTTCTAGATAATTTGTTTAGATTTAAAGTATTAATTTAGTATTTAAATTTTCTAGTAAATATTTTGAATTGACCGCAATCGGTTGAGAAAAGAACTGCTGTTGGTTGAAAAAGTACTGCAATTATTACATTTAAAGGCAAATATTTATATGTCCTAAGCAGATTTATTTATTTATTTTTATTACTTTTTTTATTAAATAGTAATTTTATTATTTTGATTTTAAAATATTTATTTGTTTTGATCTACTATCTCAATAATTTATTTTTTATATATTTTGCCGAGAAATAATAATTCATAAGTTTAGTTTAAATTTTTTTATAATTATAAGAAAATTTTTGTTATAAGATAATTGAAATTTTTATAGAATGGAAATTAATTTTACATTTTTTTCTAATAGCAAGCAGCTATAATTTACATTATTCTTATATTGTATTTATAGTTTACTTATATAATTTTATTGTTGAAATATGATAATTTGAATACCAGTTCTGTTCAGTTTAAAATTATTTATATTTTTTATATTAATGTATTATTTGTTAGACAAAAATTTTCCAAAATCTTGTAAAGAATGGACAAGAATCTGAGAAAATGTGGAGGCAAACAATTACATTTGATTAATTTATTTGTATATAAAAAATTTCTTTAGACAAATTCTGATGCATAAAAAGTTAAAAAAAAAATTCTTTATTTTTTAACTTATTTTTATAATTAATAAGCTTTTAACATTTAATAACTTTTTTACTCCTTAAGTAAAAAAGTTGAGAATCATTTTTTAATTTTTTTTTTTGCTGCATAAAAAATATTCGTCATGATTATGTGGTTTTAAATTATTCGCCATTTTATTGTTCAACATTTCTTTTGGTGATCATAATATTTTAATTAGGAACATAAACAAATATTTGTTTTAGAAAATTTAATGACGATTTTTAACATTCTTGTGATTAATATGCACATAAAAAGTACGTAATAATATTAATAAAAATTGATAAGAATTCTCTTTAGTTTTTCACTCCGCGCCGAATTCGTTTTTTTCAGACACTTGAAAAGATGCCTTAAACATTTACCAAATCATAGGGTGGGCAAAAAGTTCTGTTATGTGAACAAAAAATTCATTATAAATTCATAAAAAATCAAATAATAAAGCAATTTCATGAAAATTTGCCAGCTTATTCTTTTGTCTTAACCCTAACTTTTTACCAATAATTGATTAGGGTATTATCACTTTGACTTCACAAAGTTATGGCCCAGTGAATTGGTCAAGGTCTTAAAAAACACACTCACATTTCTGGAGGCACTACTCAGTCCCGAATAATTTCCAATTTTTGCAAATAAAAGTTTTGTTTATTATTCATAAGGTATTTTTTTATTGTATTTATGATTTTTATCATTAAGCATTTGACATTATTATTTTCCAAATATATTATTATTTTTTCAAATTTCATTCTTGTGCAGACCGATGAATGTTTATTTTTAGCTGTATTCGTTCTATCAATTTCTTTGTTTCAGAAAGTTTTTTGCTATTAACCCAATGATCAATTTAAAATTTAAATAACTTTGTTAATAATTAGTTTTGCACTTATCAGGTAGATTTTTTGTTTTTTTATTAAAAAGTTTTTGACAACATTTTATTTTAATTGGTTTTACTTATTTATGTAAATATTTGGCTTTTTTATTTTTAAAAAATAATTCTTTTTATTCGACTAACCATTCTTACGAAGAGAAATATATATATCGATTAGGCAAATAAATATTTTTTTTTTATAAATTTACATTCAATTACTGTTGAAAATAAGTTACTTTCTAGTTGAAAATTTTCATTTTAGTATTAATATCTTTATTAAGGATTTTTATAATTTATAAAATAATTCAATATTAATTTGAATATATATTCATTTTAAGAAATTTTTTTTTTATTTTTTACAAGAAAATTTCCCTAAATCCTCAAAAATCCTTAAAACATGTGCAAAAATTCGAAATATTTGGATTTTTGTGGCATTTAATAAAAATTTCGCTATAAAACCCTCTAAAATTGCAAAATATGTACTAATAAATGTGAAAAAGATCAAAATATCCATAAAAATATGTACATATGTAGAAAAACCCCGAAAATATCATAATTTTTTTATTTGTCGACCAAATTAAACAAACTTGTTATAATTCGAAAGATCTTAATATGCCCAATTGGCTTTAAAAAATACAAAGATAATTACGAAATTTTAAACTTACAAGGGAACCTCGCGAACTGTCAGTCAAAAAGTGGGTACAAATTTGGTATCATTGTATAGAGCAGGGTCGACTTCTATTGTGAATTTTTAATATTAGTGGTGTGTGACGGAAAACAAAAAGTTATGGGGCCTCAAAAATCGAAATTTGGGCCAAAGGGCACATTTCCAGCTTTTTTCACTTTCTATTAATTTCCTAACCTTTAAAATTGACTGATTTTTGCTTATTTTCACTAAATAAAAAATATTATATACTTTTTTTTAGTCAAAAAATGATTTTTTAAATTATTTAATTATATTTTATTTTAATTAAAATTTATTTATTTTTATGTTGGATTCGAACCCGAGCTACAAAAATGCGAATTTAACCAACTGAGCCACCAATTTTAAGTGAAAACACAGCCAAATTTCCGATTTTTGAGGCATCATAACTTTTTTGTTTTTCGTCACACACCGCTAATATTAAAAATTTACAATAGAAGTCGACCCTGCTCTATCCAATGATACCAAATTTGTACCCACTTTTTGACTGACAGTTCGCGAGGTTCCCTTGTTAGCTCAGACGGAATTGACCCTTACCATCCATAATTAGTTGTTTGATAATTCTAAACTAAAGCATAAAAAACGTAAAGTTTATTTTACTTTTAATTTCTTTTCTTTTAATACATTCTAGAGTTTGATATTCTCTAGAATTTCTATTCTTTAATTTGATCTTCTGGATAATACAAATAAATAATTAATTTTATTTCTGAATTATCGATTTTATTTTGGATTTCTTAAAAACAAATTTTCAGTCTATTTTTTGAAATATTAATTTTTCCTTGTTTCACAGAAGTACTCTCGTTCCATGTTCCTTCTTATCCACATTTTCCGCACTTTTATCAAAAATTAGTCTTTTCTCAAATGATACTACGTATTCTTAAATTAATTAAGAATTAATAAAATTAAAATTCAAGTTATATTTAATTACGGTTTTTGGTTTCTGTTTTTGGTCCAAAAAAGCATTAAATGCAAAAATCGATTGGTCCGAATTGCCTTTTCAATAAATAATAGGCTTGAAACCAGGAAAGTGGTATTATTATTATTTTCTCAAAAATTGAATGTTGGAAGATTTTATTCTTTAATTAATTATTTATATTTTGGTTTTAAATTTTACTTTTTTTATTCTTTTTGGCTATCTCCTTGTCGTATGATTTCTTAGTATATAACATATACATATATACATATAATTAAAATAAATGAATTAAAATCAATTTATTTTATATTGTAAATTTTTATTTAATTGCTGAGTAAATTTGGTTGATTTATTATTAATTATATTTTTTATAAATATTCCTGATTATTTCATTTATTTTCAGAAAATCATATAATTTACATTAGATATATTGTTAGCTTATTTTATTATAAGCATTTATTAAAATCATTCTTGTAAAGATATGGCTGATTTCATGACCGCATATTTCAGTTTATAATATTTGGTTTTAATTCGATTGCAATTTATTTTGCTAATGGAATCATCATATATTTATTTTTATGAATCAACTATAAAATTAAATAATATTTAAATACCAAAGTCTAAATTCACATATTTGAATTTATGTATTTATTTTCAAAGTGATTAATTTTGGTTGATTATGGAAGCTTTTTTGAATTATATTTCAAATTTTTTTTAATATAAGTTTAAATATGTTATAAAAAACATTGATAAGAATATTTATTTATTTTCAATAGAAGGGATTTATTTAAATTATTTTAAAGTTTAACTTATAATAATTTTTGTTTTGTTTCAATTCACCAGAATTCATTCTTATTATTTTTTTCAACTTTAGTCGAAATTGGACGTTGTGTTGTTTATGTTAGATTTCGTAATTTTAAATTAAATCATTTTAAATAATAATTTTAGTTTTTTTTATACCTTTAAATTTAATTTTATTTTATTTAATAAAAGAAAACTAAATTCTTTGGTTTTTGAGGAACATTCTTTATGGAGCAGATTTTTTCATCCTGTTTTTTTGGCGAAATTTTCAACCTTTAAACCAATTCGTTTCGGACTCGCTCAGTTGGGCGCGCACGGTTGGGCGCTCACGGTTGGGCGCTCACGTTTGGGCGCGCACGGTTGGGCGCCAGCATGCTTTTCCCCTTAAGCTTTTTTCATTGGCATCCAAATCCAATAATCTTGGTATCATTCGAAAGCTCTAAACATGCTCTATTAGCCTAACAAAAAAAGAAGAGATTTTTAAGCCTGGAAAAAATTTTATTTACAAAAAACTTCAAAAATTTTGCATTTTTTGAAATTTCATGTTATAACTTTTTTAGTAATTGTCTAATCGCTAAGCAATAGCTTAGAAAAAGCTTCTAAATATGTTAAGCTTTCGAATGATACCAAGATTGTGGGATTTGTATGACAAAGAAAAAAGTTATAGAAAGTTATAGTGGAAAAACATGCTGGCGCCCAACCGTGCGCGCCCAAACGTGAGCGCCCAACCGTGAGCGCCCAACCGTGCGCGCCCAACTGAGGTAAACCGATTCGTTTACATTAAAAAAATTAAAAGAGAAATAATTTTATTTCATTTTTTCAACTTCTATATAACAAATTATTAGGCAATTTTATTGGGATTTACTGTAAAATATTTTTTCGCAACATAACCTAACATATTTGCGTTGTCAAATTTAAATTTCATTTATCAGTTTATTATAATATTTTTTAAATTAGTTATTTTGTGGCAAATGTTTGTTCTTTTATTTTTTTTATCTAATTATTGGCCATATTTAAGTCCTTTTGTTGATTCCATATGTTCGTCCATTTTCTGTATTTTTCGTTCGTATTTTAACCTATAAATCCGGGCACTAACACTTTTCCATGTATTTTTTTTAAAGTTTCATTTTAAAAAATGCAGAAATAACTGATCGGATTTTGTTTTAATATGGTTCTTCTTGTCAAGTGGAATTTTCCCAAAACAAAATAAGCCTGTGATCAATAATTTATAACAATGCATCTAAAATTAGAAGTTTTATTTTAAATAATTAATTATTTTGGTTTTTTTATTTTATTTTATTTTTCAGTCTTTTTGTTTTTCTTTGACGTGTTAATTTTTAAATTCATGCATAAATCATATCTTTTTTGAGACTTTAATTATAATTAAAACAAAATTTTCAATTTTTTATTTCTTAAATTAGGTTTGTTGATTGTATATATTTTTCACTGCTCTAACATAACCATTTCATTTTGTGTTCTTGCTTTTATTTCTTATACCCTATTTAATAAATTTATAAAATTTATAAAATTTTATTTTTCATATTGTTTTATTTTTCTATTTCTAAAAAATTAAAAGAAAAATTTATTATTTTCTGTACTCTTGTGCTTAAAAATTAGACAGTACACCTGGGAAGTTCACCGTAATGCGAGGTCTGCGCCAAGCGAAATTTTTGTTTTATTAATACTTTATGAAATTGCGTTTATTTTATTTTGACAAAATATATTTTAATAAATTTATCGGCAATTCAAATTTGAATACACTTATGATTCATTTGCAACTTTTTGTTTAAAAATCCTTTAAGATGATTTTTTTAAATGATTTATTATTTTAAATTTATATTAATTTTTAATCTCATATATTGCATATAGACAGACTTGTAAAAATGTAAGTTGCTTTTTTGAATGCTTATTTATTTATTATTAAAATTAAATGAGGACACTCTGTCAATGATGTAAATGAAATTTTAATGTTTACTTTAGTTTCAATAGTTATTTTAATGCTTTCTGCACCTAATGTTTTACAGCAGAAATAAATCTTTAAAATTACTGATTTTTAAATATTGCATTTCCCGGATTAAGAAATAATAATTGGTGCAATTTCAGAATGTAGCAATCTTTCAAGACGATGACGTGCCCAAATTCGGGTATTCAGTATCCATTTATTTATAAAAATTAGGTTTTTGCACCGTGTGCCGACAAAAGACCAACCCGACAAAAGACCAACTAACACAAAAATGACAAAAGACCAACTCACCCAAAAACGACAAAACACCAACCGACAAAAGACCAACTCGACAAAAGACCAACTATGCTAAAAAACGACAAAACACCAACGCCAATAAAAAACGACAAAAAACCAACCCAATAAAATGCCAACTAAAAAAAACACTAATTTTTTGCAAAATTTTCAAGAACGATAAAGAATCTATTTCTTATTCTTTTAGAATCCATCCATATTTGTATACATACACTGAAATTTAGAGAAATGTTCTAGTGAACAACTTGAAAGGAATCTAAATTTGAGGAAACGACCACGTATTGCATCAACCGCAGACGATAGCATTGTAGCTGCTTAGATAGCGGACGCGCGGGAGGCAGAAATGCGAGCTGCTGCCACATCCGATTCAGATGCGAGCGCATTCAGCGACGAAGAGAACAGTGCGCCAGTGCAATTTGAACGCGGGACAACGCAAAAAGGGTCACTGATTCGGAGGATGATTAAAAGTTTGAATAATTGTGGTTTTTTATTGCTTTTTACCCATCACACTGTCCTATTGCCAATTTTTTTGCCTCACTTTTTTGTTGTTTTATTACTTATTTCAACTACCTTTTTTGTTACGAGTAATAAATTTTGAGATAAACGGAGTTTTTTTAACAATTGGTATTAATAGTTGCAATTTTGTCGTTTTTTGGTAGAGTTGTTTTTTTGTCGTTTTTTAGGTTAGTTGGTATTATGTCGGGTTGGTCTTTTGTCGGGTTGGTTTTTTGTCGTTTTTTATTGGCGTTGGTGTTTTGTCGTTTTTGGGTGAGTTGGTGTTTTGTCGGTTGGTGTTTTGTCGGGTTGGTGTTTTGTCCGCGCGCCTTTTGCTCTTTAGCACGGCGCTATGAACTTTCTGAACATGCTTATTAACCCACACAGTAATTACCAATAAAATATGAATCTTTTTTTATTGCTTTGTCATGCGACTTATTATTTTGTAGAATATTATTATTGTGGCATTTTTTACAAAACTTCGGCATTTAAAATTATTATCGCTCTTTAATTTTATTCAAATATTAATCAATTTTAAATTTTTTGAAAATTTTATTATTCCGCATATATTTTTAATATGGTGTGAAAGAAAATTTCACATGACACCTCTGATTTATTCCGTAAATTCTAATGTTACATTATTAAAAGGTTTTTCATTAGTTTATCACGTAATATCCATTTTACTACTCTCACATAATCCGAAAGTTTTAAATTTTCTTTATTTCTTAAAATTAAAAAAACGGTAATTTTAATATATGATAAATAATGCTGATTTTTGCCGGCCAAATGCTAATTTTGAAATTTTTCAGTTGGCGCCCTGCTTATGATTTTTTAGAAAATGAAATCATCTCAAATTTTTGCCATAAAAAAGTCCCATATAGCTTTTCACTGCATATTCTTTTTTTATCGGTCCTTCTATTATATGACAGTGATTAAAAACGGAAATTACAAATAAAAAATTTAAAAATTTATTGTTTTTTTTGTCTTTAAGTATTTGAATGTTCCTTATACATAAATTATTATAATTTAATAGTCAGATTTATACAATTTTAAATATAACTAATTTTGCTTTAAACTTTTATAAATCTTAAATACAAATATGCAAGGAGTAGTACTTGAAATTGAAGATTGCTTTATTTTTAAACTGTTAAGATGAAGATTTTATAATTTCTCATATAAATTTTTGGTATTTTTTCATTACAGACCATTGAAATGATTAATTGTATTTTATTCTGGATATATATATTTTAACCTCATGATCAGGTGTGTTTTTTAAAAATGCTGGGCAATATTTTGCGATTTTGCTCAAACAAATTTAAAAATTTATTGAACTCATTTTTTTTTGCCATAGAGTTAATTTAGAGGGTCTCTGGCCCTATATGCTTTTTGGCATTCAATGCAATC
The DNA here is from genome assembly GCA_023374025.1 of Heterodera schachtii. NCBI lineage: Eukaryota > Metazoa > Nematoda > Chromadorea > Rhabditida > Heteroderidae > Heterodera > Heterodera schachtii. The sequence continues at coordinate 16,838 of SIJG01000099.1, read as the reverse complement.
ATCAATAACTTTTATGATTATTATTTTTAGAATAAATAAATTTATTTTATTTTATATCAAAATGCCTGTGCCAATATTTAAAAAAGTAAAAACATTATAAATTGTATATGTATAAAATTATCTTTTGTAACTTATTTTATGTCATCAATTTAAATAATTTACATAAATTTATTTAAAGTAGCTAGTCACTATTCTATATATAAAATAATAATAAAATTATTATATTTATAGATTTGTCATATTCATTTTAAAAATAATGAATATTTTTGTTATCAATAATTTTTATACTAGTTGTTTAATCAACAAAGAGCCATAAATATATTTTCAATTAATTTTTCAATAGATTATATTAATTAAATTGCTTATTATTCCTGTGAAAACTTTTTAATATAGTTTGGGTTATATTTAGATTTTACACTAATTTTTTAACGAATTTTGATGTTTTCCCGAAAATCGTTTCAATATAAGGTTTATTATTTTTCATATTGAAGTCGTTTTTTATCACATAATATGTTTTATGTTACCTTAAAATTTTTTTAAATTCTTTATCTAAGCAAAATGTTAGTAATTCTAATAATAAAAGTCAAGGGGGTAGCCAAACCCGTGGTTTCGGGGGGGGGGGGCTTAAGCCAAAAATTCGATTTTTGGGGTGTATTTTTCGCTTTTCAGTCGATTTATAGGAGTGTGTTTTTAGTTTTTTGAAATCCCGAATTATGGGGTGTGTTTTACAAAATTTTTCGCTAAAAATTAATATTTTTTACCATTTTGGTCCCCATTTTTCAAAAATATGGTAAAATGGGGGTCCGCCGGTGCCGATAGGCGCCGCCGGGAAAATTTTTGAGTATTTCAATGCAATTTTGTTAAGAAAATTGCATAAAATTTCAAAAAAATTTACTGAAAATTTTTTTGGGTTTCGGGGGGGGGGCTTTAGCCCTCTCAGCCCCCCCTTGCCTACGCCCTTGATAAAAGTTATGTATTATTAATAAATGAATTTGTATCAGTCGGGTTTTTAAAAAAAATGCAATTTCCTTTTTACACTTCTTGACGATTCTTTTGCGAGAGATAAATTGGATTTCGTTGACATCCCCCGTCGTGAAGTTTATAAAAATTTGAAATCGAACGGTTCTTATAATATACGCTTTAGTAAATTTTATATCTTTTTTAATTACGAATGAATTTTTAATCAAAAATATTATATAATTTCAGAGTTGACAGCATAGATTTTTTCTTTTATAAAATTTTTCATATGATCAAAGTAATATATGTATTAGAATGATGTCAAATGAAATTTGATAAATAATACTGAAGAACAGTGTTGTAACTTCAATGGTTAACTAAATTATTTTATTCAAATATTTAATTTTTTATGCTTTATTATTTCCCGTGATAAAGAATATTCAACCACATTTCTTTTATATCTTTTAAATTTTATGTTTTTAAAAATTAATTGAATTCCTTCAAAGGTTAATCATTTATTATTTTTTCACTGTATTCATTTTATTATATAAAAATAAAAACTTTACTTTTTATTCTTTTTTACATTTATAAATAAAAATATTTTGTAAATATCTTATATAAGGGTTTATTTTATTTTCATAAATTTTCCTTTTTAATTTATATATTTTTATTTTCAAAAGAGAATTCTTTTATTTACAATTTAGTCTAAGATAAATGATCTTTTTATATTTTGTTTTGATAATAATATTAAATAGTTTTTTGTTTTTCTTTTTATTGTCTCTATTGATTTACACTATTTTCATAATTAATTATATTGGAATAAAAATTATTTATTTTAATACCAATTAATGGTTATGTTTTACCATTACCACTGAAAGCTTAACAAGTTTAATTGTTGAAATTTAGATTTATTTCTTTTTTCCTTTATAGTAGTTTTATTGAGTCATAAATGTATAACAATTTATTTAATAAATGTTTAATATTTCTTCCTTCTCCGACAGTGCGTATGTAAATGAATCTAAACTTTAATTTTGTTTACTTTTTACATATATATTTATATTTCATTTTTTTGGTATCATAGAGACTATTTGTGGCTTTTATATGAAAATTAAAAGTAATTGATAATACTTACCGTTATTTATTATTTTTTTAAATTATGAAAAAATTTTATCATGTAATTATTTGAATAAATTATTTTTAAATTAATATATTTAATATAAAGCATAAAACTTTCTTTGGAACAATAATATTATTTTTTACGACTAAAATAATTAATTTCGGACGAATGACAGCAGATAACGCTTATGATATTTTATATTTAAGAATTTAATCTAGAAGAATGTTATAAACAATATTTATTATGAATTCAAGATTTCTAAAAAAAAAGTATTAACCTTCGAAAGCAAAGAATTTTTAGTGTAAGCATGCGATAAATAACATAAATCTTTTATAAAAGAACCAAATTATATCGTAAATAATAAAATTGATTTCAAGTTATTGTAAAGTGGATTTCCGATCACTCCCACTTTGGCCTCTGGTCTCTCCACGGCGAAGTCCTTCCCGAGATTTCCCAAGCAATTATCACTTTCATTCATCGTTTTCCATTCCTTTCCCATTTCGATCAGTCATTTGTCATTTTCCTTTTCATTTCACATTTGATAAGCAACGGTTTAATTACCCAAGTTTGAAATGAAACAATAAAGTATTTCTGGATAATATTTGGACTACAGCAATCTTGGGTATGGCCAGCCCGTTTCACTTTATAAAATGAGTAATTTTAATTTAAAAAAATTAAAACCGTTTTAGAAAATTTGCAAAGCCCAAAAAAATCAGCTAAATAAATTTACTTATATATATTGAGGTGTAAAACATGAATAATTTGAAAGCACATAGTCTGAATAATGTAAAAATTCGAGAAAACAAGAGAATATTAATATTTAAAGAAAGCCCCAAGCGAAATAATCATGTAACTTAATTAATCATATCTTTTTTAGGCAATTAACTAAATGCTGACATTTTTATAAATTTTAGTTTATTATACTTTGTGATTTCAAATGATACCAAATTAGGGTTTGTTTGAACATGAACGAAATTACTGTATAAAAACCAGGTATTGTTAATTGATTGGAAATCATAAATCTTTATTGATTGTTATTTTTCATTTTAAAATTCATATTCAAAAAAAAATTATTAGCAGTTGTCTTAAACCAAAAATCTGTAAAATATTAAGACTAAAATGTTAACATTAAATAAAAAACAAGTTTCTATAAAATATTGAAAGGAATTAGCCAAAAACTTATGAATTTATAAAGATTTATGAATAACTCTTTTACAAAGAGTGGATGGACATCTCCAATCGTGAAAATTTTGGATAATTCTTTTAAATTGGACAAAGCACAAATAACTTGCCTAAAAAAACTCCTTAATTTTCATTTTTATTATTCTAAACAATAAAGAAATAAATTGAGAGTGTTATCGAAAAGAAGTGCAAATCCGACCGAAATCGTACTATTTATTTATTTAGGGTATTTTGAATCATTTAAGAGAAAACATCATTTATTATGATCACGCTGATATTAACATTAATTGATATAAATATTTTTACGGAATGTATTGTTGAATTTTAAATTAGAAGTATATCATTTTTTTATTATTATCAGTAATTAATGAGTAAAATTTTTTCGAAAAACTTCAAACAGAAGAGCAGCTCATAAACTCTGAACAAAAACCTTTAAAAATTAAAAAAAGAATTTACAACCAAGATTTGTAGAGAAAAGTCGCAAAATTAAAATAATTTCAAAAGAACATATAAAATAATTTATTTAAAAAGTAGAAACATATTTTTTTAATATTTAATATTTAGAATATGACTTAAATAATAACAAAGATAGAACCAATATTTCTTACCCAATAAAAATATTTTTTGAACATAAATTCAACAGAAAATACATAAATGAAAAAAGATTAAATAGCTGTACATTCCATCCGGGATTTTGAAGAAGCAACAAATTGCGAGAAAAATTTACAGAAAAACAATATTTTATAATAGAAAAAACATAAACTTAAATTTACTGCATAAAAATACAACCGGAAATATATTTAGAAAACTCAAATATACAACATAATTATGGCCTTTGGAGCTTTCAAAAAAAGGCATGAAAAAGGCACCAATATATTCAAATAGGCATGAAAAAGGTAATAATTTTATTAAGGACTTTTTGAAAAAAAAAATTCTAATGCTCAACGTTAAAATGAAACAGATTAACCAAAAGTGTTTAAGTTATAGATAATAAAAAATTATTATAAAAAGAGAAAGAGAGAGAAATAGAGAAAGAAAGTGGGGTTCTGAAAAAACTTCAAGAAAGCGAAATAAAAATTGAGGATTATATTATTTCTTTTTTTTTTGATAACATTCAAACGAATGACACAAGACAGCATCATTATATTACATTTTTAATGATAAAATAAGAAAAATTACAAATAAAATTAAAGAAATAAATAGATATTTTGAATAAAAATAAGAATAACAAATGGGACGACTTATTAAATCTAAAGTTTCTAAATACTTTGGATATAAACAAGATAATTCAAAATAATCCAATACAATCGCGCAATGACTAAAATATTTACATTAAAATAATTTCAATTGTATAAATACCGCTGAAAAATATCAAGAGAGAAATAAAAATAAACCGTGGCATTAAGGAAAACACGCCGGAAAAACCGCAATCACCGTGTTCTTGACATCATCTCCGAGGAAAATCAGCCGCCAATGCGCCATCAAAATTGGGACCGAGAGCCCCACAACCGCGACAAATAATAATTTAATAAATTTGTTTCTTTTCTTCCTTTATTTTAAAAATTCAGGTTTTAAATCTGTTATATATCATTTAAAATCTTCAAATAATTTTTAAAGGAACATAATCATTTTTCCCCAAAAGATAAAATAACGCAATAAAAAAATTGTTCTTCCCATAATAAAAAAAATTACTGACGGGAGTAACGATAGCAAAATTTCAAGTACATTAAAGGAAAAACGAAAATTGTTATTAAAGAATTGTAACTTGATTCGTATTCAAAATACAGAAACAGCAAAGAAAATATTTAATAAAATATTTAACAAAAAAAAACATTTGAAAAAACTAATTATAGATCTGAAGTAAAAAAAATCTCATATGATGACATTCTTGAGATGAAAATCAATTATTAAGAAATGAATTTTAAATTAATAATTTCAGCATCATGCCATTTATTTATTATTTTTTACTAATTTGTCTTTTCTTTTTTAACTTTTTATATATATTAAATATTTTTAAGTAAATGATGACTTGTAATTTAAAATTTAAAGTTATATCTTTGAATCTTAATTCCTTTAATTTTTTATTATTTTTTTTTGCAAAGAAAAATAGATCTAAACAAGTTTAAGAAACTTATTCGAATAACTATAAAGGACAAAAGATATTACTTAAAATTAATTGGAAATTTTGAATTTAATAAAATATATTTTAAATGAATTTAAAATAAAAATTATTTTTATTACTTTATTTGTCAGCAGTCAATATTTCTTTATGTCGTATTTTAAAATGAGAAATATTACAAATTTAAATAGATTTCTAATTTGTATAAAAATTTTCATCAAAAACATAAATAAATTACTTTGCAAAAGTCAAAAGCTATCATTCTTTAGAAATTGAAAATGAATGATTTGTTAAAAAAATCTATAATTTATAATTAAGTAAACGAAATTGAAATTATTCATTTGCTGCATACAATAAATTATATGATGAGACAAAAAAGAATAAAATAAATATTTTATAAATTTTTGAAAAATTTTCGTCCTTTTAAAAAGGCATCAAGAAAATGATTTTTAATAATTAGACAAATATTTGCAAAATGTAATTATTGCGATCGCACAAATTTTTTAGAATTAAAAAAAATATTAAAATAATATAATCTTTATCACCATATTAATTAAAATATTTAAAAATTCTAAAATTATAAAAGTTAAATTTATTTGCCAATATTATTCACTTTTTAAAATAATAGATAAATTCAAGAATACGCAGTAGCGGTACATAAAATCGGACCCAAGAGAAATTTAAAAATTGTTAATGTACAATAACCATACATAATTTAATAAATTAATAAATGCAAAATTTTACTTTAATTGATATTAAAAGTTTTAAATAAAAAATAAGATAAAATTTAATAAAAAATCGTTTAAAAAAAATCTGTAAGATTGGAAGAAATAAATTTAAAAATTAAGTCACTCATTTTATTATGAAGAAAAAAGACAATTAAAAAACAATAAAAAATAATTAATTTATATAATACCATAAAAATGTAATAATTTCAAAATGAATAGTACACACAAATACTTTTACTGAAAATGAAAAAAGGTTATAATGTTCTTTAATAAAGTTAAATAATTTTTTAGAATCTCAAGAAAATAGTAAATCACTTATGTTAATTCATAAAAATTATAAATTATCTTTTAAATGTTATTTAACATAATTATTAAAAGAAATTAATTTCTGAAAATTTTACTAACAAATATTTGCGTAGTTAAAGATTTGGAAATGGGACGAATATACTTATAGATTCTTATGAATATAAATTAAATAATTTGCATTAAAAATTTTAATATCTAATTGTAAAAAACATAGTACTAAATATGGAGCCAGCATAAGACTAATTGCGCAAGCGAAAGACAATTGATCATTTTGGCGAATATTAGTCGTTAAATAAAAAATAAATAAAGTAAAATAAAAAAAAGAAATAACATATTTCAAAAAAAAAAAAAATTTAAGTTCTCAGTCCTGCTGTGGACAATATGTATCACAAACTCAAAAAGAAAATGGATTTTAACAAAGATAAATGATAATGGAAATATAAATATATTTTAATACTTTAAAATAAATTTAACAAATTGCACAATTTATAAAATAGGTTCTAATGAAAAGAATATAAAAAACAAATATAGTTATCCCATAAAAAATACATAATTCTATTTATGTTGGCACAAATTTAACAAAACCAATAAGCTAAAATTATACTCATTCAAAATTTTCAATTAAATAATGATATTAAACGCATTAATTAATTTAAAGAAAGTGACGGAAAATGAGGAAAAAATGGCAGAATTTATGGGTATAATCGATGAAGTTGGAAGGACTAGAAGTATAACATGATAACAAAATTGCCTATAATTGTAAAAAAGAAAAAAATCGAAACGAAAGGCACAAACATAAATATGTTAGATTTCTAACTGATTAAATTTAACCACAAAACACCTTGGTTATGAAACTCCATGTCTTGACATTTTATTAGATCAAAAATATTAATTTCTCAAATGCAAAAAATAATTTTCACAGAATATTATAAATATAGTAAAACAATACAAATACAGCTAATAATATCCCTCTAATAAATTTTTAAATTTACCGTAAAATGCTTCCCAACTACGTAAAAATATGCGACAGGAATTAATTAGAAATGTTTGAGAGAAGAGAAATAAATTTCACAAAAAAGGACAAAATACAAAAATAATCTATTCAAAATAAAGCATACTTTGAATATAAAAATTTCCACTGAAACAAATTTTAAACAAATAATTAATAAAGTAAGCTTACAACAATTTAAAGAAAAATGGACTAATGGATAACTTTGCTTAAAAATAGCAATATTTTGTATTATTTCAAAAGCCCAGCTTTTTCTTTATTACTACGACTCAACAAATCATTGCCTTTCCTGTGTCTTTAGTTCCAAAATAAACGGATTTTTCAAATATAATGATGATTAAGTGAAGAAAAAGAAGCTTTTGATTTCTGAAAATGTTGTATACGAGCACTGAAAAAAAGTTTTTTCGTTATATTTTTTGATGATTACAAGATCAGGGTCCAAGACTCTCCGGTCAAACTAGGAGAATAGTGTGTTTTAAAAACAGTTTTAAGGCTTTTCACCAAAAACCTGGAGTGAATTTTCTTTTTATTTTCGTAAATTGAAAAAAAAGGTTTAATTATTACCGAATATAAAGAACCAAAATGCAAAATTTAACTCATAAAAATTCAGAGTATAATTATGGTTATGTCTCAATCAGTGTCATACTTATAATCAAAGAAATAAAATTGAATTAAAGTATATTTTAAAATGATTGTCAGTGAAGAATTAAAGAATTAATTTAATTAAAATGAATAAGCAACATATTTATTATTCATGCATTAGATATAAACAAAGAAACAACTTAGCTTTTCGAGTCTATCGACATGCGCGAACAAAATTCATTATAGATAATACATATTGAGTAAGGAGTATAAATAATATCAATAAGCACATCTTACAAAATCTTTTAAATATATAAATCATCGTTTAATATAGCCAAAATACTTCAGACTTTAATTATCAAAAATTGATATTTACTTTAAATAAAACAGAATGCTATATCTCCGCAGTTAGACATGTTTTAATCAATGAAATTGTTATTTTGAAATATAATATTTTGTCTGAATTGCTAAAAACTAGGTTGCAAATGATTTGTTTATAAAAGGAATTTATTAAAAAAGATATATAATATTTATTATTTACATCGCTGACAGGAAGTTGCTAAATTAAAAAAAATAAAAATTAATATATGTACGCTATTATCATTGAATGAAAAACTCATACATTTCATAAATAAACTTCATTTATATGCATACAAATCATATCTGATATAATACTAGCATTTTGCTAATTACATAATATTTGAGTAATTTACAACATTTTTAAAGAAAGGCATTTCATTAAGGTAAAAACAGAAAAATTCAAAAGAAGCAAGGTTTGGTTTTTCATTATACAATAATAAAAGTGAAAAAAACTCTATCTAACACATGGATATATACATTTAAAAATAAAATTCTTTAAAAATATTTTAAAGAGAATATTAAATTCTTTCAACAATCTTTGAAGATTAAAAATATAAAATGTTTGGTTTTATTATTAAATTGATTTAAAAATTTTGTAAAAAGTTTCTTCAAAATTTGTATTTTTGTAAAACTTTTGATTAAAAATAGCAAAATTAATCAGCATAGATTTTTTCCAAGAAAATAAATTTTTTTTAATTTAATTTTTTGAATCACATCAAAAAACATTATATAAAATATAATAAAGAAGGCATTTTTAACAAATAATATACAATTAATAAATTTCCACAAGCAAACGATTCATTAAAATTTAATAGCTGAAAATTAGAAGGTAAAAGCAAATATGAACAGTACCATTGAATAATATAAACACATATTAATTTAAACTTTTTTTAAACAAAATCCCATTAAGAATTTATTTTATTCATTTGAAAAATGCAAATCTGAGAACCTAGCTTACTAGGAATATCAATGAATTAGAACAAATACCAAAATAATAGAAAATGTTCACGTAAAATAACCAAAGAAAAGAAAAATGTTCTTTAATTGTACAAGCAAATAATTTTATATTAAAAGCTTGTTATATAAAGTAACAATTACGTATACAAATATTTATAGATGGTTGAAACGAATTTCACAATGACAATCATTAGATCAACTCATATTCACATTAAATAACCAAATAATGTAAAGGATTACTTGTTCCTTATTAAGAGCAAAAAAAAAAAAATCAAATTCATGGAATTTATTTAAACAAATTATAAATTTGAGGATGTAGATAAATTTCGTTATATCGTGATAAAATCATTTCTTTAATGGTAAATAAATTTTATAAAAAGTTTTTGCAATATTTCTTGGTGTTTTTTTCTTCCGATGAAAGTATTATAACATTAAATCTAGTAAATGCATGCTTAATATATTTGGTAACTTTAATTATAATATTTTATCCTATCAAGTTTATTCTTTGCTAAATCTAACTGTTTTAGGTGCTTTATGCCGATAAATATTTTTTGAACAATCATCAAAAATTTATTTAGATGTAAATTAGTTAAGTTATAGCATTTTTCTTTGAGTTTGAAATTAAAACCTATGAGGCTTATAAATCAGTCAAACTGTGACTAATTAAATCAAATAACAGCAATTAACACTGAAATCACGTACAGATATCACCCCACCACCATTTTATCAGAGTTAAAAATTTCATATTTCGTGCCAAAGTACTAAATACGAAACACAACACTAAACGCCCTCAATATAATGACTTTTCTTACTGCTTTATTTACGTTATAGCTCCTTCTCCCATTGTTATTGACACTTAATAAGGTATTATATCACAATTTTAAAAATAAATTTATAGAATAAACAATAAACAACATACAATGTATTTATAAACAATTATAATTTATTTATTTTTAAATTTATATTTATTATAGTATCTACAGCCCCGACTTCGTATGTTTGCCACTGGCGGGCTTTGAATTTTTAATCAAATACATGCTTCTTGGTTTTCAAAAAAAAAAAAAAATTACATTTCAAAGAAATTTAAGTGAAGTATTTAAAAATGTTCAAATTTTGAAAAGTCAACCTAATTTTATAATAGACTGGTATTAATATAAAGTACTCAAATAAAATAAACATTTAAAATTTAGATGAAAAAAATAAATGTAAAATTACACCAAGTGTACTAGTTACTGTATCACGGAAGAACTGCACATGGATTGAAAATAAATATACATTTTAACCAATACAATTAATGTAAAAGTGGTATATATAAATAAAATATATACAATAATTTAGACAATTAATGAATATTTACAAAACTATAAAATAAAATCTCACAATTGCAAACATTTAATATCACGAATGGCCAAATTGAAATTCTTTTGTTTATCTGATGTTAATTTTTTGAATAAATAACATTGCAATAAATAAATGCTAGAAAAAGCATGAATTACATTTTGAAAGAGCTGTTAAAGAAATTGAAGTACAGCAGGCCGAGGTGGTCATAAAAAATTTACAATAATTTATTGTCAAAATAATTTAAAAAATTTTATTTTATATTTAAAAATTAATAAAGTAAAAAAGTAAAGAAGAGTTATTTGGCATCATTTGTGAACCCTGTAAACCTTTTGAGTAAATTTAGCATTAATAGCATGGATAATAAAAATGTGCTTTCTCTATTCATACATAAATAAGGAAGGAATTTAAAATATTTACGTTAAATAAAAACAATTTTTAGAAATGCAAACAACGCAAAATTATATTGATATTTTGATAGAGAAATAAGAATATCTAATAATTTTGAAAGGATTTGTTTTTTAACTTAATAACTAAATTAAATTAATTTATTGTTTAATAAGGATAAAATACCCAAAATCAAAACCATGACTCGCAAGTGTTAAGTCTTATTTTATATGAAAAATCAAAACCTTAAGGCATATATTGAATGAGGAGCTTGCAATTCATTGCCACAAACATTTACTGAATATAATTTTAAAAAAATATAAAATGAATAACATGCCATCCAAAATTTTACAAGTAACTTTCTCAAAATCACAAAGCTAAAAAATATATATAAAAAATCCAAAAGAAAATTGTTTAAATCTAAAAGTATGCTAATAAACAAAAAGGATGAAAAAATAAATTAACTCTTAATGCACTTTATACAGTAAACTAAATGCGGCTCAATTTTGCAAGCGAATGTTAATTTCTTTTAATTATTTAAATCCAACCATTGGGTTTGTTTTAGCAATATTTTTTACCCTTATGGAATTTATTTCGCTTAGAGTTAATACACTTAGCATCATAATAATTTTAAAGAAAATGGAAGCTAAATTATTTTTTCAGAAATGTATGAGTCTACCTCAAATCATTTGCTTTTCCACATATGTGAGATTCATAAATCAAAGAAACGACATAATCAAATGAATGATTAATTATTTTATATTTAAATCTAATTCCTTTTTTGGTATATATTTAATTAAATAAACCTTTATTTAATAATGTTTATAGAACATATTTTTGTAAAATAAAAGATATTAATATGAATTCATATTTGCTCTAGTATTGCCATATAAATATAAAGTATTAGTAGATATAGCGCGCACAGTTTACTGCCCCTACTTGACTTTTTTTGCTGCACCTTTTGGTGCTCAACTTTTCACTGCCCCAATTTGTTTTTTCTGTTTTGTGAAGCTGCGGGCCTGATGATGGGGGGGAGGGGGGGGGAGGGGGTTGGGAGCTTGTGTTTAGCGCACAATTTTCGCTGCCCCTAGATGATTTTTTTTTGTTTTGGGTTCAGAGGACGGTGGGGGGAGGAGAGGTGGATGGACAAAGTGCTTTCCTGTGCTATTTTGACTACCCTTTTTCTCTTCTAGGCCCTCTCAAAATTCTGTTATATTTTGTTGTTCTTTTACTGTCCCGCCTGCTCTCTGTCTCATATTTGCAATATTTTTGTTTTTATTCACTAACTAATCTTTGAAGAAAAGAGAGAGGAAGGCGGGGGACGTCCGTTCATCACCGGGAGGGGTCCGTTCATCACCAATCTCAGCGAGTGCTGAGAAATTGATTGCTTGCTTCCTCAGCTCAATCGTTTGGACATTTGGAATGTTCAAACCCTCCCTCCCTCCCTCCCTCCCTCCCTCCCTCCCTCCCTCCCATCCCTCCCTCCCTCCCTCCCTCCCTCCCTCCCCCTCCCTCCTCCCTCCCTCCCTCCCTCCCTCCCTCCCTCCCTCCCTCCCTCCCTCCCTCCCTCCATCCCTCCCTCCCTCCCTCCCTCCCTCCCTCCCTCCCTCCCCCTCCTCCCTCCCTCCCTCCCTCCCTCCCTCCCTCCCTCCCTCCCTCCCTCCCTCCTCCCTCCCTCCCGCCCTCCCTCCCTCCCTCCCGCCCTCCCTCCCCTCCCTCCCTCCCTCCCTCCCTCCCTCCCTCCCTCCCTCCCTCCCTCCCTCGCCCTCCCTCCCTCCCTCCCTTCCCTCCCTCCCTCCCTCCCTCCCTCCCTCCCTCCCTCCCTCCCTCCCTCCCTCCCTCCCTCCCTCCCTCCCTCCCTCCCTCCCTCCCTCCCTCCCTCCCTCCCTCCCTCCCTCCCTCCCTCCCTCCCTCCCTCCCTCCCTCCCTCCCTCCCTCCCTCCCTCCCTCCCTCCCTCCCTCCCTCCCTCCTCCCTCCCTCCCTCCCTCCCTCCCTCCCTCCCTCCCTCCCTCCCTCCCTCCCTCCCTCCCTCCCTCCCTCCCTCCCTCCCTCCCTCCCTCCCTCGTACCCCGCCGCTGCTGTGGAAATGCCGAGCTTGCGGATCAACAACGGATAAGACGCTGTGTGTAAAAGGACAAGAAAAGGTAGGGGGTGGAGGGCAGGGAAAAATTGGTAGAAAACGGGTTGAAACAATTGTAATTTGAATAAATGTCATATTTTGTGGGGAGATGGGCGTAAAGATATGAAAATCTAAGAGATCCCCGCCCCCCCCCCTTTCCCACCTACCCTAGGATTCTTTCTCATTCATCACAATCACTCACATTTTTGTTCCACCATTTATTTTAAGATTAAATTTTATAAATTTCACTTTTCCCTTTTAGCAACAGCACTTCTCATTTCCTGCTCATCAACCAACACTCACAACAACACAACAACAACAACAACAACAACAACAACAATGCCTCGAAAACGGCCACACGAGAGCATCAGCGGCGGAGGAGGCGGCAGTAGTAGCAGCAACGACACCAATTTTGCCAACAACAACAACCACAACAACAAAAACGGGCGTCCGCCGGTCCGTTCTCGACAACAGCAGCCGCAACAAAACGTCATGTTCCGCGAGTTGGAGATGCTACTGACCCCAGCGGCGGCGGTGGGCGAGGTAAACATTGCTCAACAGCGCAACAACAACAACAATGGACACAACAATCAAGTGAGGAAATGGGTTTAAATTAATGGAAAAATAAAAATGTTAAAAAATGAAATTTCCATTGCTTTTCAGGCGCGCATTTCGCAAGTCAGCGGTGCCAGTCGCGCGGCAAACACTGACAGCGCCACTTTTGCGATGGCACAGCACAATGTAAGGCAGGGGAGGGGCGCTAATTTCCAGCAAATTGGAGGGTTGAATTTTGAAAAAAGTCAAAGTTTTGTGCTTTTTTACAGGCCCCGCACATGATGGATGGCCGTAGCACTGGTGCTGTCGATGATCTCGCATCAGGCATTTCTGTGGCCCAACGACCGACAATGGCTACTGGAGGCAATGTCAGTTGTGGTTTTGGGGGGATTTGGAGACCATTTAAAAAATATGAAAACAGGCAAACAACAATGGTGCCGTTTTGCAGCGCTCAATCGGCGGCAGCGATGACGGCGGCGGCGGCGCTTTTGGCACAACATTTGGAGCTGCTTCGGCTGTCCCTTTGTGGAGCGAGAGCAGTGTGAGCGGGGCTTATGCGCGGAGGGGGGTGGGGGAGAAGTATGAAAAAAGGCTTCTTTGGACTGTTTCCGGTTTTAGTGCTTTTTCAAAAAGCTTTTCAATTTTCAGCGTGGCGTAAGTGGGGGCGTGTCGTTTTTGGCGGATGGAAGTGAAATGGTGCATGCCGTTGAGAGCGGCTTTTCGAATATCACCTGGCTCTTTTTTGAGTGGGCACCAGATATGGTGATGAACTAAGTTGGAAAAGGGTCAAAAAAATACGGTAATTTTTTTAAATTTTTCAGCAGAATCGTTGGACTCGTTGTGCTCGCCGGCCCATTCACCACCCAAAGTGACATCATCGGCTTCGACGTCCGGCTGATTTTTGACCAGCAGAGCATGGACCATGAATTGGCAATGCACGAATGGCAAGAGTGCGTGCCACGGATGAACAACATTTGCCCGGGACAAATCGTCGAATTCACGCGATTGAAAGTGTGCGAACAAGGGAGAAATGGAAACGTGAAGGGGAGTTTTCCCTTCACGTTGCTGTACAACGGCGAGTCGCGCCACCGTGTAATCTGACAGGCGCCTGCAGCAGTGACAAATGCGGGTGAGCAAATGGGTAGCGATTTTTTGGGTTTTTTTTTACTCAAAAATCCAATTCTTTGTCCCTTTTCTGTATGTTGTCCGAGGCTGAACACGCCCATCATTGTCGAAGCAAATGATCAGCAGCATCACAGCAGCAACGGTCCAATCATCGGCTGCGGCGACCGGGGCGGAAAGCGGCATTGGTAAGTTGACCGTAAGGACAATCACAAAAATGATTGATCAGCCACCCCTCTCCCATTTCACAGGCGGTGAGCAGCGCCAGCTCAGCCAAAGCGACGGCGAAAACGACGATTTTGAACGGACGGAGTACAGCGGCGGCGACAGCAGTACCATGCCAAACGGTGCGCTTTTTTCTGCGGTGGCAGCGCCGGGCACTGATGTTGTGCTCAATGAGAACAGCGGCTCGTCATCGGTGAGCCGCAAATGAAGAAGGAAAAAGTGACGAAAAAAAATCATAGCAAAGACAAGAAAGACAAAAAAACAATTTCGCACAAAAGCAGCATACACATATACACATCATTTGCATACACACACACACACACACACACACATGTTGTTTTTTAGTTTGAAATACAACTCTGTCAATTTTTGTGTGCTTTCTGCTGTTTTTTGCTTTTTTATTTGTTCTAGTGGGCAGGGTCGGAGGGGGATTGGTTGTTTAGGAGGGGGCTTGCGGAAAGCCATGCGAATTTTTAAATTTTTTCAATTTTGTTTCATCAAAACTGAGTCTGTTCAGGCGTGGCTTTTCGCAGCACGCCCGCCGCCTCGTTGTCGGGCCACCTCTTTCCCGTCTCCGTCGCCCTCGCCACGGCCAACTTCACCATCGCTGTCGGGTCGCTCCTCGCCGTTTTAAGTAAATCTAATTTTAATACTGAATTAAGTTTACAAGTTTTTGCACAATATTTCTTTAATTAATTGGTAAGAAATTTTAGATCATTTAAAATTATTTGAACTATTTTACTGGAATTTTTATTTTATTTAACCATATAAGCCGGTTTTAGTTTTGCAATTATTTTAAAATAAATAAATTTTAGTTTTTTTAAGGATAATTATCGTGTTTTGTAGTTTTTTTTTTAAATACAGGTTGTTTAGCAAATTATACATATTGAGTTTCTCGAATATGTTATTGCAAAGCATAATGACCTTGTTTTTTTAAAATCGCCCCCTCGGCGGGGTTCATTGAGCAAACTAGGGTAATAAAATCTACCTTTTATTTATTTTCAACGGATATTTGATTCTATAAATTTATTGTATACGTTTAAAAATTAATGATAATATTTTAAAAAGTATAGTTTCATTAATTTTATATTTTTTGGGCTCAAAAATGCGTTATTTTAAATGTTTATTGTTAAATTACTTAGCAATTAACTTAAAAGTGGTTGCCAATCCTTCTTCAAAGTTAGATTCCATACCCTAATTTTAATTTATTTTTTATTTTGCAAAAGATTCAGCATGAACAGTTTTTCCTTTGAGATCTCTCCCATGAAGAGAACATTGCATTGTTTTTAATTATTATCTTGATTTATTAAATCGATTATTTATCATAAGCTATGACTAATTCATAAATTATTAAAATTGTAATTTTTCAACAAATTGCATTTAGAAAGGGAAGTTGGGTGCCGGGCCCGAAAAATAAATGGAATTCTTCCCAAGTTTTGAGTTCCCCGAAAAAGGAATTTCCCTGACCCGGGACGTGATTTTCCCCAATTTCCCATTCCATTTTAATTGCCTATTCACTTTGAATTAATTCTCCGCTCTTTACATTTCCATGTCCTTTCTCTGACTTCTCCATTATACAATTGGTCTGATCGATTTATTTACTTAAAAATGGAAAATGGTTTGAATTAAAATGTGAAAAAAAATTGGTGAAGGCGAAAATGTGAATTAAATGTGAAATTAATGAAAAATGCTCCGAGTTCCAAATGTATCTGAGTGAAATGGCCAAAAAAGGGAGAACCCTGAGGGACGGCTCGGGATAGGAGTGAGAAAAAAC
>SIJG01000098.1:445965-555424 GCA_023374025.1 Heterodera schachtii | reverse complement strand
CATGGGGACAAATGGCCGTTTGAGTACCAGAAAGGCCGTTTCAGTGCCAGGACTCTGGTACTGAAACGTGTCAGAAAATCTGGTACTGAAATGTCCGGTACTGAACCGTACGGGGAATCGTGGTCTTACACTACTATTATAGTTTTTTATTTTTCATTTAATTTTATCTTTGCAATTTTATTAATTTAATTTTAATTTTAGAATATCTATATTTCTTTAATTTTCATTAAATTACTCAATGAATATTAAATTTATATTTTTAAATTTTATTATTACTTTATAATTTGCTAAAATTAAGAGCTTTTTTATTATAATTTTGCAATTTTTACTCAACTTTCAAACTAAGATTTTTGATACTAATTACTGGAATTTTAATTGCTTTATGCTTTAATATTTCTTTAAATTTATGATTAAATAATCAGATAAACGAAGCATTATGTGAATGTGCTAATTTTGTAATTTTTTTCGACAATGATGATCGAGCTATCACTATAATTATATATAAATATTTTTACCATTTTACATATAAATTATCTATAAAATGCACTTATCGTTCTTATCTTTGTTCAAAATTATTTTTTTGTATATTTTCGTGATTTTTCCGTTTATTTGTGTATAGTATAGTGGATAATATATAAATAAAATTATTTTCTTTTTTTTTATCAAAATATTTCTTTTATTTATAATGATAAATTAAAGGCATTCATAATATTGGTTTTTAGATACAAAAATATATCTTTTAAAATTTAATTATCGCTATAAAATTCACTAGAATAATATTTAAATTTAAATTGAAGATATTGATTCTATGGGCGCCGGACTTTTCGACAGAAGGACTTTTCGACAGCAAAGGACTTTTCGACAGAAATATTTTTAATTTAAGGAGGGGACTTTTCGACAGTAAAATGTAATTAGGTTTCAAATTTAGGGGCGTAAAATCTTAAAAATTGTCACCAAAACAACAAAATTAAGCCAAACCAGTATTGAGATAGATAATTTTTTAAAATCAAAAATTCTTACCAATAAAAGAAACAAATAAATTTTGGGAATGAATTTTTGAGAAAATTTTTCATTCTTCTTAATAGTGTATTTTTGAAAATGTTAGGGGCCAATTCTTAAGAAATATTTTTCTGAAATTTTTCTAGCTAAAAAAGACAAAATCGTATCCCAAGTAATAATGGTTTGGCAATACATATTATAGTATGTTCATTTAAAAGAAATTTATTAAAACTGACAAGCAATATAATTTATTTTAATAAAAATTATTTGTTTTTATGTTTACTGTCGAAAAGTCCATTATTTTTTGTGTTTCTGTCGAAATGTCCTTTGCTGTCGGAAAGTCCTTCTGTCGAAAAGTCCGGGAGCCGATTCTATTGCCTTTATCCTCAATTTCAACTTATAGAATGTTTCATTATTTTTCTATAATATAATAAATAATCATTTAAATTTGAATTTAATTACACTGTTTTTACAATAATGTCTTCCAATTTTCGATGATTTTTAAAAAATATTATTTCTGTAAATATATTTTTTTATTTATTATTAATTTATTGTTAATGCAAAAAAAACAATAATAAAATAAAATAAAATTTATTAATTCAATAAAGATTTTATAGAAATTACAGAAAACAAAAACAGAATTGAAGAACATATCGAACGTTTTTATAATTATTTAAATAATCACTAGAATATAAAACAAAAATATAATATGCAATTAATATGAATTCGCATAATAATTTTTTTACCGTTTATTTTTTTTCTTTTATTTTTGGATTTACTTATTTTTTTAAATTTAATCTTGTTATTCTGTTTTTTTTTTTTTCTATGCACCTCTATTTCTTTGGTTTTGGTAGTTTGTATCATTTTTATTTGTTTTAAGCATTTTTAAATTAGATATTAATTGGTTCTTAATTAGTTTTTCATTTAAATTTTATTAATATTTCTTTAAATATTTGTTTATAATTTTTAAATTAAAATTATTTCTAATTTATAGATTTTTGGATGTTAAATTTATTTACAATTTTGAGTTTTTAAATTTAATTTATTTAATTATTTCCTTAAAATTCGCTAAAATTAAGAATTTTTTAAATTAAAAAAGATATTCATTTATTCTTTTGTTTTCTATCAATCAACAACAAAAAAGCCCATTCGACGGGTACAATTTTTATTTTAAATATAAAATTAAGAAGATAATGATTTAAATTTTAAATAAAATTCCGGCGTTAATTATAAAAAATGTATATTTTAATAATTCTTTTAGCTGATTTATATAATTATATTATGTGTAAAGATGAATATTTTTGTTTCGTTTATTTAATCTTGACAATTGATATGCTGCATTTTCCACGAAATTAGCAGGATGACCTAATTTATATGCTCATAAATTAATAGATATTACATTTTTACCATTTTTATAAATATCTATTATCTTTTTAATTAATTTTACTTAATATAAATTAAGTGCTAATTAAATAATTAAATTTTTGGCACTAAAAATTGCCATTGAAATATTCATAATTTTCTGCGTTTAATAAAAATCGACCAAAATAGGTAATTAATTAAAAAATAATTGGTAATTTAGATTCAATATTTTTTTTGATTTTTGTTTTTTTTTTATTAATTCTCATAGAATAAGTATTCATTAAACTAACAAAATTAATTTTTTTTTAAATATATATATATATATATAAATTTTTACTAAATACAGTTAAATAAGCGATTCGATAATTTTGATAGATTTGAGCCGCTTTGACTTATAAATTGTGTGACTTGTGATCTCTCTTTTAAATATTATTCATTTTTTTATCCGAATTACTTTGGACAATTAATTTATACATTATGTTGTCCACAAAGTAAGCGGATTTTCCCTTTTGTGGACCTTTTCTTTATTGGAAAAAAAGGATAATTTAAAGGAAACAATTTCAAAATAAATTTTAATATAGTAAAATAAGCAAAAAAAAACAAACAAATAAACATGAATTAATACAAGACGAGAATAAAAAAGTTTTGAATTTTTTTTAATTCTTTAAAAAAATAATCAAGAATAATATAAATAACATTTCATGGTCTAAAATATATTAATACATTCACTGAAAAACTCTCAAATTTCAAATTTTAAAGCAAATCTCTTCGAACCCTTCCGGGGGCTAAAGAACACCAAAAAATTCAAAAAAATAAAAAAAAATTTATTAAAAAATGTGGTTATTTCCTGAAAATTTTATCCCATGAATCAAATTTTAATTCTTGCTTGCAAATTATTTTTCGGATAAAATTTTCTTCAAAACTTTATAAAAATGTAAGAATTTTTTGCAATTTTAGCTGATAAATTAAAAAATTTCATATAATACGTTATTTCGAATAAATGTTTAATTAATTTATAATCGAATATGCTTTTAATATATTAAGATTTTGTTGTTTATTTTTATATTTGTAAT
The DNA here is from genome assembly GCA_023374025.1 of Heterodera schachtii. Lineage (NCBI taxonomy): Eukaryota > Metazoa > Nematoda > Chromadorea > Rhabditida > Heteroderidae > Heterodera > Heterodera schachtii. The sequence goes on along the minus strand of SIJG01000098.1, from coordinate 551,990 downwards.
ATCTCTATTTATTTATTTACTTTTAAACTCATGGTTTATGCAGTAGTTAGACTGCACCGAGTTTACCGCCCTCTTCTCCTTTTTTTAAAAAGTGGTTTAATTTTATATTTATTTTCGAATTTTACGGGTTTGTAAAATATTATTTTTAAATGTATAATTCAGCACAAAATTAATAATTAATAAATACCATTTTTTATATTTCTCTTTGCTAATAATTTTTATGTTTTTTTATTTCTCGCTGAAGAAGAGTCGCTCTTTCATTTGCGGTGAATTGGTGTTAAATTTATGTTATCAATTTTTTATTTTATCATTTTGTATTGAATTATTTATTATTGTTTGCTCCATTTTGTTAATTTACTAACATTTCATAGAATAAATTAAATAATATTCCATTTTTTATTTACTTTAAATATGCTTTTTGTCACTGATAAATTATTCTTTTACTAATTTTCTACAAAATATTTATATATTTTTTTAAATTGATTTATTTGCATAATTAAAAGAATAGAACTAATTAATTTAAAGAGAAATAAAATTTTAATTGATACATCATCATCTGAAAATCAAATTAATCATCAGTTATACTGTATTTATTGACAACACTTTATTGTTTACTAAATACATCTAAGTTCATTTTTGTATTTTCTTTTCACATCAAAATTATATTATAAATTTAATTAAATTTTGATTTTGCTTATTTCTTTTGTTTTTTTAGAATTTTCTATGACGGATTACTAATGAAAAATTAAAAATAAAAATAAATTTAAGAGCTTTAATTTTGTAAATTCTTAATAATTAAATGAAATTTTTATTTAGGAGCAAGAATGGATCGCAATGAATGCGTGGAGAGATGTTGTTTTTGTGGAAAAAGAATTAGTAATTGAAGTATAATAATAATAATATAATTAAATATTAATTGCTAAAGTACAAAATTATTCTTCAAAAAATTGCTAAACTTAAGGCTGTTTTGACGAAATTCACCACAAAAGTCTTCTCCTCAAAAACAATTGTGGTTGAAGAAATTGGCAGCATTACATCACGAAAATGCAAAAAATGGTAAAATTGTTTATTTATTATTTTTCTTAATTTAATTTAAAGGAAAAAAATCCACAAACGGAATCGCCGAAAGCTGTAATGAAAAAAACATACTCGCAGATTGTCTCACAAACAGTTGTTAGTTGAAAGAAATCTTATATAATTTCATAATTTTTCAATTTTTTTCATATAATTCTTTTTTGTTTTTGATGAATAATAATTAAGGCTGGGAATTCTTTTACTTTTGGCTCATTTTTTAATGACTTCTTTCCATTTTTTATGACTTTTTTATTTTGATTTTTTGGCGGATATTATTTTGTTTATAATGAATCCGAGTACATGAGAAATAAATTAAATGATGTTAAATAATTATTTTTGCAATTGCAAAATTATTCGGACAATTTGGGAGGAAATTTTTAAATGAAAACGAAAAAGTTGGCGGGGCGACGGAGCAATGGGAGAAGGGCAATTAACGAACAGCACAAAAGTCAATTAAAATAAATTCAAAATAAAGTATAAACATTTTATTTGAATGATATTTAATTTTTCTTTATCTCAATAATTTGTTGATTTAAAAAATTATTTTCTATTAATATTAATTAACATTTTTTTCCAAAATTAATCTATTATTTAAAATTATAAATTACATTTGAATACGCTTATTTTCTTCATATCAGTAATTTTAAAAATTATTCAACTTTTATTAAAATATTCTGTTTATTGTAATTTAGTTTATATTTGGTAAAAAAGTTTCATAAGATGATGCGATAATTGTCCCATGTGCTCTCATTTATATATATAATAAATTATTTAATAATTATTTTGTACAATTTTATAAATATCGAACAATCTTCATCAAATTTGTATTTCCTTTTTACTTTAATTTTTTAATGACTTAAGAATTTATTTTATTTGAAACAAAAATACAAAAAGGGTCAAAATTAGTGATGGTCGAGACCGAATCCCGAAACTAGAGAAAAAGAATCGAATCCCGAGACTCAACACCATTACCAAGGCCCAAAAAACTCGAGACTTTTTTCGAGCCGAGAGAGACTCGAGACCGATACTTTTCAAAAGATTTTCTTGTACACTTAAAAATGGATAAAAATTTATATATTTAAAATTAATTTTTGAAGATTATCCGAACAATTTAAAAAGATTTGAAATTAGGGCTCTTCCACGGGCCATTAATACAAAACACGAAAACACAAACATTTATTTTCAGATATTATTATAGGTATGTTATTTTTATAATGGGCAATTTAGGTATTTTTGTTTCGTCTATTTCATCATTTCTAGACGATGAAGCATAAGAAGCAATGATGATGGTGCCTTTAATTAATACATTTACCGATTTTATCAATATTAATATTTACTAGTCGTTATTAATGTTTCATTTTATTATAAATAGGGTAGGCCACGAAAGGTTATTAACCAATACCCCCGGTTTTTGGTTAGATGGGTAATGAAAATATTTTCCATTAAATTCTTAACCAATTTTTTCTCACCAAAAAATTGAAAAATATGTGACGTAAAATAAAGAATAGCGTCCAGCGATTCCGATAGGCGCCGCCGGGAAATTTTGAAAATTCGAGTTCAAATTGTTAACAGGTCTTGTCCATGATCTTATTTTAAAGAACTTTTGCAAAATATAATATATCTTTGAAAAAATCGTTAATAAAATTCCCTTCGAGATGCCATCTTTAGGGGTGTATTTTTAAAACTAAAAAAAAACCTATAACCGATACCCCCGGTTTTCGATTTAACTTTTTGGCAAAAAAAACCCGGGTTTCGGTTCGGTTAAACGGCCATGACTAACCCTACTCAAAAATATAAATTATTTTCTCTCTCAATTCGTTAATTCATTTTTCATTAATTTACAAAAAATTTTGATGGATCATAATTTATAAAAGAAGTTAATTTTGTTTTGAATGTTAATTTTTCCAACATTTTATTTTATATAAAATTTATCTAAATTATATCATATATTAAGTTCAATAAATTATTTAATTAATTGTTTGTATTAATTCGCTTCAAAAAAAACAGAATAAATTAAATAAATTTCTTTCATTAATTATATTTATACATTTTTATGAAAATATTATTATATTTAGTGCCGATTACATTATACTCTTGACTACTCTTTCCTCCATGGTCGCCGCCATGGTCGTCATTTTATGAGTTTTTTAATTGTTAATTATATTTTCTAATTTATTATATAAAGCTAAAATTGTTTTTTATTTATGGATTATTTGCGTTGATTTAAATTTTCATTAATTTTTAAGTTTTTTTTTTCAATTTAATTTGTTTCTCTTGGAATGGTTGAAAGTTATCATTTTTATTTATTTAATAAAAATTATCCTTAAAACTTTATTTTCTGTCTCACTTTTTTTGCATTTTTTATGTTTTTATTATTATTTCCTTTGAATTATTCACCATATAAATGTATAAATAGTTAGATCTCTATAATTTGATATTATTATAAAATTTAATGCCATGATTTATTTATTCATTTTTGTTGTATAATTTTTAAAAAGTTTCCTCCATTATTATTGTATTTCATTTTTGATAATTTAAAATAATATTTGAATATATAATTTTTATGATTCTTTTATCATTTTACCGTCTAAAAAATCTGCAAGTTTATTGAAAAAAAATTAATTAATTGGCCCTCTTCTTCTTATTAAGAAAGAAAAAAAGAAGTTGGCCATAATCAATTGGACAAATTTTGGGAGAATATTTTCCAAATAAATCTTTGGCTAGGCGAAAGAGTGGCGAAATTCGATATTTTAAAACTTTTAATAACTTTATGCAATGAATAAAATTTGCTTTCTTTTATATTCATTTTTCTATAATAATAAAGCCATTAGTTAAAATATTCTTTCTTTTTTTTTATAATTAATTTTATTTACTTTTTCATTATTTTGATAAATTTACAAAATTAGACATATTTTTCCTTCCAAAAAAATTCTAATGAACGCTTTTACATTATTCTACACAGGCTGATTTTAAATAAATAATTAATATTATTTTATTTTATTTTACAAAATATTTTCCGATTTTTGTAAATTAACCTATTGAAAATCTTTTAAAATTTGTACAATAATGGTCATATGTTTATAATTACTTTCCATTCCTGTAAACAGTCGAAAAATCCTAGAAATTTGGAAAAAATATTTTAACTTGGCAATTTTATTTAATAGGATCTTAGTTATTAGAAAATTACATCAAAAGTCCAAAGTAGCCATGATTGGCTGAGATACATGCGTCCAAACGCTTCCGAAAATTCACCAAAATGTCCGCACCTCTTTTTTCGGCAATTTCCCCAGGCACGATGAAAAGCCTCTTTTAGCGCCTAATTTGATGCGAATCGCTTGTTCAGATTCTGGTCCATAAATGACCAAGTGGAAATGTCAAGTGGATTCAAATTCGGCAAATTTGAGGGCCAAATGTCTAGGCCCCAAAATCCATGAAACAGATTTTCACTAAGCTGAATTGATGTTTTTGGCCCGTGCGCCGGTGTCCAATCCTGTTGAAGGACGAATTGTTTTTTCTAATGTGCCCTTATGCCCAAGGAGTCCCTTAGGAAGGTGTTCTGATCGACTGCCGAGTTTATCTTGATGTTTTTTTGATTATCACCAGTTGAGTTTTGCCGATGGCACAAATGCCGCCCCAAACATCACGGACTGGTGGAAATGGCTCCTTTTAGTGTTTTTTTATAGTGTACCCCTTCTGTCGGAACAATTAACAGTGATTTAGGCTGTTACAATGGCGCTTGATGGTAAAAATTTTCTTAGACCTGAGACGAAATTGCCGAAAAAAGAGGTACGGACATTTGGGTTAATATTCGGAAGCGTTTGGACGCATGTATCTCAGCCCATAATGGTTACTTTGGACTTTTGATATAATTTTCTAATAACAAAGATCATATTAAATAAAATTGCCAAGTTATATGATTTTCTTTTTATTTTAAACAGGAATTTTCCATGGAACGGCAGGTTGCAGAACTTATGCCGCACCCTGTAAAGAGAACAAATTTTTCTAACAAATTACCCTTTGAAGGGTGAGTCATCGACTTATGCCCGCTTAGACATTGATCATTTCTACTGTAAAATGCACGATTTCCTTAAGATACACGAATATTTTCTCAAAAAAAAAAAAAAAATTAAAATGTTAACATTCATAATTCTTGAATTTGCCCCAATTAGCGGATTTTATAAAATGACCAAGCAAGCACATTTTCTTTGTTTTCTTGCATTTATCTTATGGTTTTTTTTTACTGTATTTTTCTAAATTTCTTTTGTAGTGAATTTGAAATTATTTAAGAATTCATTCTCCTGGAAATTGTTTTAGCCCGTTTTTTACATTTTTATCGATATTTAAAAATATTTCCACATTCATTAAAATAAATATTAAAGTTTTGTTAATTATTTTTATAATTGGATATCACTTTTTTAAATTAATCTTTAAACTCATGTTTTCTTGCTGTCTCATGTAGAGCGTCTTCTTGCCTGCTTCTTTGTAATTTTTTTTTCAAAATTATTGATTTGAACTAAAACCAGAGATTATTTAGATAATTATTTTAAAAATATTTGGAATTAGTTATTGTTTTTATTTTCCGTTATTTTTGGCTCTGTAATTTTGTTAATTTTATTTTAATTTTAGCATATATTTATTTAATTTTCTTATTCCGTCCGACTTTTTCATTTTGCTTAAATAATTTATTTTGAAACTAATATTTTTCTTTTGATAATTTTTATCGGTTAATTCAATTGGGTTTTTCTATTCATTAAGATCTAATTAAATTTTAATTGCCCCGCCAATTCCTTTTTTGATAAGCCTTCGCCCAATAAATGATCATTAGATTTTCTTGAATATTTTTTTCGAATTGGTTAATTTAAAAATAAATGTTTTATTGTTCTGAATAATTATTTTTTAATATGTTTTTTTCATTTTCCATTTGTCATAAATTAATTATTTTAAACAAAATAATAAATATTTTTTTATTATTTCATTTTTTTTTGCTCATCCGTTTGAGACTTTGTAGTGTATTAATTTTATTTTAATTAACTTTTTTACATTCAAATTCATTCTTTTCGCGAAATAATTTTAACATAATATATTTAGTTTATGAGCAACATCGATTAACATTAATTAAATAAGGTAATTATATAAACCAAGAATATGTGTGATTTACAAGTATTTATTTTCAAAATATTATTTATGTTTATTTATTTGCGGGTCCTAGTGATGTGCGCGGGCCAGAAGTTTGGGCATATTAAGGATTTAAAAAAAATAAAAATATTTTTAAATGTGTAAAAAAAAGTAAACGTCTAATTTAAAAGCGTAATAAATTTTAATAAAATTCTTTTTAAGAATTTTTTTTAAAGAAAAATCAAGTTTGATTATGAAATTTTGCCCCAAAAAATTAATTAAAATAATATAAAACCAAAACAAAATAACTGTAACAAATTTCTATAATATTTAATTTTAGAAAATAATGAATTTTTAAATTGATAAGCTAACCATTTCTTCAGGCCCTTGTATCCACAAAAGATTTTCGGTAGTGGCACTTGATGAATTGTTTTTTACCCTTCGGGCCAAATTTTTTAAACTGCCATAATCAGTTTTACTCTTGCCTAAATTAATTTGCATTGTCAAAAAATGAATATATAAAAAACTGAAGAATAAAAGCAAAAAAAAGGCTGTCAAAAACATGCTCCCTTTTGCGAAGTTCAAAAATCTTTTACGTTTTTGTGGCTCACCTAAAAAAGGAAAAATGGTTCAAAAATATAAGTAGAATTGAATTATATGTTGAAAAATCTATGTCTATTGTTTTAACAAATTTAAAAGACTTTAAATTAGGGTTCCTCCCCGAAACGCTAATTACTCATTAAAAACACGAACATATACAACAACAGATTATAGTTTAAGAAAATTAGTTTATTTATTTTTACTTATTGCATTTCTTATTATTTTTATTATGTATTTTTGATGTTTTCATTTTTTGCTGTTATAATTTTAAAAATTATTCAACTTTTATTAAAATATTCAGATTTATTGTTATTATTTTTATAGTTTATATGTAATATTGGTATTTTGTTTCTTGTTTTTTTTATTGATAAAGAAGTTTTATAATATGGTAGTCCCTGTGCTATATGAGATGGTGGTGATTTAAAAAACATAAATTAACCCGCCGAGGGTTATATTAAGGTGTATTTTGTTTATTATTTCATTAAAGTTCTATTTAGTTTTAATCACTTACGCAGTTTTGGTCTAATTATTTTTTCAAATTATTATTTATAGAAATTTTTCAATCTATAATTTTTGATTTTGCTTATTTCTTTTATTTTTTAGAACCTTCTATGACGGATTACCGCAAAATTAGCGTAAGCGACTTTAATTGATTCAAATATTTATATAATTATTTTTTAGAAATGCTCAAAATGTCATATTTTTAATGCTTTTTTCATAGAAATTTTTGGTTTGTTCTTGATCAATGATGATAATTAAGGCTGGGAATTCTTTTACCTTTGGCTAACTTTTTAATGATTTCTTTCCATTTTTTATGACTTTTTTAGTTGATTTTTTGGCGGATATAATTTTTTATAATGAATCCGAGTACATAAGAAATAAATTAAATGATGACAAATAATAAATTTTTTCAATTGGAAAATTATTCGGACAATTTGGGAGGAAATTTTTAAATGAAAATGAATAAATTGGTGGGACGACGGAGCAATGGGAGAGGGACAATTAACGGACAGAGCACAAAAGTCAATTAAAATGAATTCAAAATGACCCGCCCAAATAATATTTTGAAATTTATTTGCAGATGTCCTAAAGAAAATTGCTATCTAATAATACTATTCAAATAAATCCCCAGGGTGTCAATTTCAAATTAATTAATGGAAAATTTCAAATTAATTTTACAGTGAATGCTAAGAGGGAGAGACCCGAAAAGAAGCTCGAGAGAGGGGAAAAGCATCAGTACAATTCTCGCTTTTCCTCCCTTTGGATTAATCACATCGCAAATTCCAATTTTTCCGTTTCCCTTAAACGGAAAAATTACGACTGAAAAGGTGTACACCCTTTTGTGTGGAGGGCCTTTTGCTGAAGTAATATTAATATAATTAAATTGAGAATATTTATATTCTATTTATTTTTCCAAAATCTTGCAATTTCGTCAAAGCATTGCATCGTTCGGAGCGTGACCAGAAAAATTTTAAATTTAATTTTAATTTTGCTTGGTCATTTATTTAATATTTTTAAATCAATGATTAATAAATAAGAGATATTTTTGATTAATTTAATTAGTTTCCATTTACATTTTATTATGTATTTCTTTAAATGTTTTGTTATTATTTTTAAATTAAAATTATTTCTAATTTATGGGTTATGGGTGTTGAATTTAATTGATATTTAATATTTATTTATTTTTATATTACAAACTAAAATTAAGAATTTTTGTTTTATCATTTAAATAAAGATATATATATTTATTCTCTTGTTTTAAGTTTGTCATGTTTTTTAAATTTACTTTCATAAATAATTAAATAAATAAAATTTCCAATTTCATTCTTTTTAATTTAATTTTATTATTGATTGTTTTTTTTTGAATATATTTTCTTTTATAATAAATTAATATTTTCCTGGTTGGCTTGAACTTTATTATTTTTCTGTTATGTTACAAAATTTAATTAACTTTATTTCTATATTATATATGAAGACCAATTAGTGTTTTATTATGCCATTTATATAATTACTTGTAATTCTCTCCAACTTTTTTGCATTTTACCGGCTGATATTCTGCTGTCTGTTTTTGGGAAATTTCAATAGAAAAAAAATTTAATTTTTAACTTTTTTCTACAGTAAAATCCTTCTCTTATAAATTAATTTATGCATTTATATACATTTAAATTATTTCATTCTATAATTAATTTTAAATTATTTGACAATTTTCCAATTATTTTTTCATTAGCCTAATTCATTTGGGTTTAATTAATATATTTTATTTATATTTGACGGGGAGTTTGAGTTTATGCGAGCATCGGTAAACATTGTAATTTCGGGAGCATATTTATTTAGTCATCATTTTTACTCAATTAGTAGGTCGAATAATTTATTTTCATAATAATCTGCTTTTGTTTTTTATTTCATTTTATTAATTTATTTTTTTACCTTATTTTTAGTCCCTCGGCATTAGCTCATCCTTAAAATTCATAGTCGAGCTAACTTTTATTAGTAAGAGTTTACTTTATCAAAAATTTAATAAATTATATATTATAAATACCAAATTAGTATTTTTTCTTTTTTAATTAAAATAAAAAAAGTTTTTATTTATTTTTTTTATATAATTAAAATAAAATTAAAATAATTAATTAACAATTTTAAAGATTAATTTTCTTAAATATTATTTCCATTTAACCGAATAAATAATTAATTTTTTGTTTTCTTTAGCTTAAACTTTTACTCGTGGTACATTTTGACTTGTTGAATTATGATTAATTTTTTATCTTATTAGTTGATAAGTCCTGACGTAGTTGTCATAATGATTTGAAATTTTGCAGACAAATACTTTAATATAATGACTATCAGCCTTCTAAATTTCGTATGATTTACATAATACATTTGAACCTTTTTATAAAAATCCGCTTGTTTTTAAAACTTATATTCCTTATATTAAAGTATTTGTTTGCATAAAATTAGAGAATTAATTTGTAAAAAATTTCTGATTTTTGAATTAATTCCTGAAAAATTGGCAAATACCGAAAACAAAAACAAAATGATTCCCACTGACCGAGACCCAAAAAACCCAAAACCTTTCTCGAGCCCTTAAGACCGAGTTTTTTTCAAAAATTTTCTTACATACTTAAAAACGGATTAATTTTTTTTTTACCTTATTTTTAGTAATTTATTTGTTTTTTTATTTTAAATAAAAAAGTTTTTATTTATTTGTGAATTTTATAATTTAAATAATTAATTACCAATTTTAAAGATTAATTTAATTATAGAATAAAAAAATGTATTTGAATATTTTTTCTATATTTTAAGTTCAATAATATTAATAATAATTAAATTGAGGATATTTATATTCTATTTATTTTTCCAAAATCTTGAAAGTCGTCGAAGCATTGCATCGTTCGGAGCGTGACCAGGAAAACTTTTAATTTAATTTTAAATTTTGCTTGGTCATTTATTTAATATTTTTAAATCAATGATTAATAAATAAGAGATATTTATGATTAATTTAATTAGTTTCCATTTACATTTTATTATGTATTTCTTTAAATGTCTTGTTATTATTTTTAAATTAAAATTATTTCTAATTTATGGATTATGGGTATTGAATTTAATTGATATTTAATATTTATTTAGTTTTATATTACAATTTTTGAATTTTTAAAATTTAATTAATTATAAACTGACATTATATGAATATCTAAAATATAATAAAATAATTGTTTCTTTAAAATTCACTAAAATTAAGAATTTTTGTTTTATCATTTAAATAGAGATATATATTTATTCTCTTGTTTTAAGTTTGTCATGTTTTTTAAATTTACTTTCATAAATAAATAAATAAATAAAATTTCCAATTTCATTCTTTTTAATTTAATTTTATTATTGGTTGTTTTTTAATATATTTTCTTTTGTAATAAATTAATATTTTCCTGGTTGGCTTGAACTTTATTATTTTTTTGTTATGTTACAAAATTTAATTAACTTTATTTCTATAAGATTTAAATTATTCTTATTTATATATGAAGACCAATTAGTATTTTATTATGCCATTTATATAATTACTCGTAATTCTCCCAACTTTTTTGCATTTTACCGGCTGATATTCTGCTGTCTGTTTTTGGGAAATTTCAATAGAAAAAAAATTTAATTTTTAACTTTTTTCTACAGTAAAATCCTTCTCTTATAAATTAATTTATGCATTTATATACATTTAAATTATTTCATTCTATAATTAATTTTAAATTATCTGACAATTTTCCAATTATATTTCATTAGCCTAATTCATTTAATAAATTTTTATTTTTATTTGACTGGGAGTTTGAGTTTATTCGAGCATCGCTAAAACATTGTAATTTCGGGAGCATATTTAATTAGTCATCATTTTTATCAAAATATAAAATAGTTTTTCACTAAAATTTTATACGACAAAATACTTTTTAACAAACATAAGAAATGATGTAATAAAAGATGTTGTTTTTTATTAATTTTATTTTTTATTTGATAATATCTTTTTTGTATTTAATTGAAATAATTAATTTATTAAATCGCCCCCTCTGCTAAATATAAATAATTAAAATAAACTAATAATATCTCTCATTTTATTAATTATTGATGTAAAAAAATTCAATATATGACCATGCAAAAATTTAAAATTAGGCGCCCAAGGTGCTATTGCTTCGACAAATTCAAGATTTTGGAAAAATAAATTTTGGTTGTTGAGAAGAGAGACAGAAAATTCTTTTAAATTTCAAAATTGGCCAAGCCAAACCTCAAAAGTAAATATTCTTTTCCACAATATTAACAAAATTTGGTTATCTAATTTATAACCAAATTTAAATGGATTATTTTTATCATTTATTATTTTAAATTCAAACTTTTTTTCATGGATAAATAATTAAAAAAATGAAATTAATTGCCCTTTTGATGGCCTTTCTCTCATCGTTTCAAGTTTAAATTTTCAATATTTTTGACAATTTGTTGTGCTAATTTAAACATTAGGCTAATTAATATTATTCAATTATTTTAGCATTTATTATTTTTACTATGAAAGTGTTAATGGCTAATATTTATGTTTTGGTTTATACTTAAATAATTTGCTGATTTTATGTGAATAGGATTGAGTTTATTTTAACTTTATAAAATTCAATATTTTGGAGAAATATGAGAAATTATTTATTTACTAGTTTTATTAATTTAATTAGTATAAACAAAACGCTTTTTTTTTTTAATTGATTTAATTTTATTAATTTATTTATCCATTCCTATTTTTTTACTCTAATGCCACATCCATCAAAAGGCAAATGCAGCAGCACCTGCTGCCGTGAATACGCTTGCCTTCGTTAGTAAGAGTTTATTTTTATATTATTTTCATAAATTATATATACAAATAATTTTTAACATATATTTTTTATCATTATTTTCATAAATTTATATATTACTCATTTTTATTTTTAAAATATTTTTCTTTTGTAAATTTTTAGATTAGTAATTTCTGTTTTTATTTTTTGTGTCATCGTTTTTGAACAATGAATTTTTCTTCTATTTAACAATCTGAATCATCTTCTTTCAGACGGACAGATTTGTGTTTTGTTTTTGTGGCATTTTTTGTATATTTTTTTACTTGTTTATGTAATTTTTCTTTTGTCTTATAAAAGTGTTTACCATAGGGCAAATAATTAATTTTTCTTCTTTAATTTAGGATACTTTTCGAATATAAATAATTTCTATTTTTTTGTTATTTTTATTAAATTAAATTTAAAAATTAATTTTGAAATTATTTCTTTTAAAATTTTTTCCTTAATAAATGTATAAATTTTTAAGTCTCAGTAACTTCATATTATTTTATGCTTTCTATTGAAAGAGGGGAGGGGGGTTAAAAAAATAATTATAATATTTTCAGTCTTTTAAATAATTTTAAAGCGATTTAAATTATCTTATGCCGTTCTAAAGAGTCATCAAGTTTATATTTTTAATTAAAATTAAAATTGCTGTTTTTTAAATTTATTTTCTTTTTTTATTCGTCGTTCAAAATAGTTGCTAATTAATTGTTTGCTTTTGAATAAGAAGGAGTGGCGAAATTCGATATTTTAAAACGTTTAATGAGTTTAATTTCCGCAATGATTAAAATTGGCTTTCCTTTTATATTCTATTTTTCTATAATAATAAAGCCATTATTTAAAATATTCGTTCTTTTCAGTTAAATTTCAAAATTTTATGGAGTTTCAAATAAGTTAGGACAAATTAATAGTTTAAATTTTCGAATTATTTGGTTATAATTTTTGTAAATTTTTACTAGATGTTTTAAATATTATAATAATATATTAGAGGTTAGGTAGATACTTCCAATATCAAGATTGATTAATTTGATTAAATTAAGCTAAATTATGATTATTATTTAGCAAACAAACTTAAATAATAATTAAATTTTAAATTTTTATCATTGATACTTTTGTAATTTTGGCTCACCATGTTTTTGGAACAAAAAGATGGAGTAAACTGATTTGGTGAGTAAAAATGCCTTTCTCTGCTTAATCCACTTAAGACTTAATGCCACCGGCATTCTCTTATTTTCAAGGAGATCCGAAAATCAAATATAATTTTAATGCAATTTCATTTTTTTTTTTTTATATAAATTTCTTTTTAGAATTTTTATCTTCACAATAACTTTTTAAGTTAATAATTTTGTTTGGTTCGAATGTTTTCATTTGTGCTGTATTTTTAATTAAGCTTTTTGAGTTATTAAACCAGGGCTGCCATCCGTCCTTGGATGTCAAGGACGTCCTTGAAATTTGACTCTCTTCCTTGGAAATAAAAAATGTCCTTGGATGCCAAGGACGTCCTTGGAAATTAGCATTTGAAAAAAGGAAAAAATAATCAAAGGAAATTAGATAAATTTTTGAATTTCTAGCATATTTTGTGCAAAATCTGATACGAAATTGCACAAAAATTCCCAATTTTTTTCCCGGTGGTGCCTATCGGCACCGCCTGGACCTTTTTTTTATTTTTTAAAAATTTGATGCTTAAAAATGATCAATTTTGGAAGAACCTATTAATAATTTCCCCCCCCCCCCCGGATCCCCCCCCCCTTGTCCCACAAAATTTTATGAAAAACGCGCCGCAAAAAAAGCGTTTTTAAAGCAGAAAAAAAGTCGTAGCAAATGAGGAAAATAATCAGCGGAAACAAAAAAATGTTGGAAAAAACCCATTCTGGCGAAAAGAGACGAGCCATTTGAATAAATATTAACCATTTTTCATTTGATTTCATGAATTTTCCCCACTATGTCCTTGCAAATCGGCATACTCGTCCTTGGAAACGGAGCATGGACGATGGCAGCCCTGTATTAAACTATTGTTTTTTACTATTGTAAAATATTAATTATCAACTCATTCTCGTTAATGAATTGAGTTTTTTGTATAGAATTTATTCATATTTTTAATTCTCATATGATGCTCTATTCGAAGCCGAACTTGTTTGCGGATTTGTTTATTTCTATAATTACCATTTCTTTATCTTATTAATTGTTATAAAATTAGTTTTGTTTTATTTTTCGAAATTTCATTTTATTATGATTTAATTACTATATCGTTCTGTCCGTTGTTTTCATAATTTTAACAATGCTTAGCTAAAATTTTAATATATTTTTCACAAATAATAGCAAAATATTAATTATTTTTTATTTTATTTCTGTTAATTGATTAAAAATATTAATAGTGAGTTTCACTTTCCAATTCCGATTGTGTATGCCTTATAAAATTCATTTTTATGTTTTTATTTTTAATTTCTTATTTTTATTCAAAAAAATTTTTAAAAATTTTTTTTAATATTTAAAATTCTATTATTGTTGAAATATTTATTAAGTATTTAATCTATATCAAACAAAATTGTTATAATTTCGTTTCTCATATATTTATAATTGACCCAAACCCTCTTCCAAAATGTTGAAATATGTACATTAATTTAAGAACATTTTATTTTTTGTATATTTTTTGTTCCAATTATGTACGCATAAGAAAACTGTTAAAGGGTTGAATTATTTTAATCACATAAAAATGATTTTTGCAAAATTACTAAACTCATTTATTCAATTAACCTGCAAAATTTTAGAAGTTATATTAGGACTAAAAAGTAATTTGATTTCAATTTTTGAATTGAGAAATTATTTTTTTCTTTAATAATGACTAGGATTTTTTAATTTCTTACCTTTGTAAAAAATTTTTGATTAACTGATAAATTATTATTATTATTTTTTAATTTTTCATGGTTAGGTGCCAAACCTTTTCCTGTGTTTAATGGCCTTCAAAGTTATATTTTTGTTGAATTCAATTATTTTAATTTCAATTTATTTTCAAATGCTTTTAAGTTTTTATTTATCCTTTTTTGTCATTGAGAATTATGCGAATTTTCTAGATAATGAACTATTTATAAAAATTGATAAATTCTCAAGTTTCTGAATTGATATTTAAAATATTCAATTCGATGAAATAAATAATACAATAATTATAATTTCAAAAAAATTTATATGAAAATTTATGCCCGGTTCCCATCATACACCAAAATTGGGTAAATTATCATATTATATATGCTATTTTTGTGTTTGTTTTGTGTTTATCCATTTGCATTCCATTTTTAGAAATTATTTTTTATTTTTTTCCCGAAATTGTCCGCAAACTTTCGGTATTAATTCCTTTTTTTGCTGATTAATTGCTTTGTTCTAATGAGTATTAAAAATCAACAATTAGAGAACGTTATATGAGGGTCTCGTTTCTCCGATCACTTTCCAATTTAAATGAATTTCACTCCTTACTGTGAAATTTCGGAAGAAATTCGCCGTGAAAATTTATTTAGGTTTTATATTGTTAATTTATAATTATAATTTGCTATATGGTATTTATTTCTTTCATTAATCATGATAAGTGTCAGATTATTGACGTTGAATAGGAGTGATGATGGACATTCTCTAAATAAGTAATAATTTTATGTGAAATAATATTTTAATTGATATTTGTTTCTATAATTTATTGTTTTTTTAATTGTTATTTTTTTTTACCAAAGTTTGATCATTCGATGGGTAAAAAAGATACTTTTTTATTAAAGAATTAATCAAATGTTGATTTGTTTTGGAAAAGCATATTTATTTGATTAAAAAATATTTTATTTTCCGAGTTTTTACCATTTATTTTTTTAACAATAATAATTTTTGTTACAAAGTTAGTTAACGTTTGTAGAATTTTTTTACCATTTTCATAAATATGTACAAAAATTCAAAAACTGATTAAAAATTATTTATTTGGGGTTGAAAATAATGATGGAAAAAGTACAAAAGTTAAAAATTCAAGTTTCCACGAGAGACTTTATTCTCTGTTTTATTATTTTATTTTTTACATTCATTTTATGTTCTTATTTTTTACATTTTATTGCCATTTAAAAATTATTCCCACATTGATTAAAATAATATTAAATTATTAAAATTTTGATAATTATTTTTATAATTGGAATATCTCTTTTTTAAATTTATCTTTAAACTCATGTTTTCTTATTGATCATTTAGAAGGTCTTCTTGCCTCTTAGTAATTTTTTTAGAATTCATTGACACGAAAATTTCATTTTTAATGTTCTGGTTTTGACATGTTAAAATCTGAGTTATTTAGATGATAATTTTAAAATATTTAGAATATTTGTAATTGTTTTAATTTTTCAATTATTTTTGCCTCTGTAATGGTTAATTTTATTAATTTTAGCATATATTTATTTTATTATTTCGACTTTTCATTTTGTTGAACTTTTAAACTCATTTTTTCTTGCAGTAATCGTAGAGCATTTCTGCGACTTCATTCACATCGCTTTTGTTAAAAAGTGAGTAATTTATATATTTTTTCAAGTTTATGGATTTGAAAATTATCATTTTTTAATGTTATGGTTTTGACACATTAAAACCTGAGATTGTTTAGATATTAATTAATTTAAAAATATTTGGAATATGGTAATTTTTTTTTATTTTACATTATTTTTGCCTCAATAATTTGTTAATTTTTTTATTTCGAATATTCTATTTTTTTGTGACTCGACTTTTTCATTATACTTAGTTTTGTTTTGATAATGTTTATCGGTCAATTCAATTGGTTTGCGGTAAATTAATTTTTTGCTGATTTTTTAGAATTAAATTTTACTTAATAAAAAATATTTTGTAGAGCAAACAGAACGATTAACATTATTAAATGGTAATTAGAAAACCCCAAAAATAGTATTTTTTGTTCAACTAATTGTTTTCATTTTTTTATTATTACTTTAAATTCTAATCATTTTTTGCATTTTAATTTGCCTTTTTCAAATGATATAGTTTCAATAGGCTGGGATTCGTCCCTGATGTCCTTTATTTTAATTAATTCAATTAATTTGGTTTTAATTTATTAATTTAATGCTTTTTTGAACGATTTATTTGATTTTTTTTTCTATAATATTAATTATAATCCCATTTCTCGTTAAAGGGTTTGGGTGCATAAATTTTTTTTATTTAACTTGAAAATTCGTAAAAATTTCTGTGAAATTCTCCAGTTTTATAAAAAGGTGCAGATTATTAAAAATAATATTTTATTGAAATTCTTTGAAATTTGCAGACAGAAAGCCCTTATACTAAACTATTTTCCTGCAAAATTTAACATCATTCTGACAACTACGAAATGAACAAGAAAATCAACATTTTCAAAATTCGTGTCTTTTATTTGTTTAAAATTTCCATCTCTAATAAATACATTACCAATTTAAAAATATTTTAATGACAAAATAAAAGTGTATTTGATATTTTTCCATTTTAAATTAAATAATTAATAAATGAGGGATATTGTTTTATTTTTTTAATTAAATTTCCAATAAATTTTTTATATGTATATTTATTTTTGTTTTATTATTAAATGGATACAGTTTTAGCTTATTCGATGTAAATAAAATATTTAAAATTGAGAATTAAAAAGAAATGTTTTAAATTTTACATTTATTTCATTTTAAGAATTTGTTAAAATTTTCACCTAAGTAATTAGTCTTACTTTATTAAAATATTTAAATTAAATATTATTAATTTATTTTTTATAATTTGGATTATCGGCATTTTTTATTTATATTAAACTCTTGTTTTTGACGCTCCCTAGGGTTCGTCCGTCTTCTTCGCCTGTCATTTTAATATGTGGTTTTAATTTCTTAATCAGATTTTTAGATTATATAAATAATTAAGCAGTATTTTGCGCAATTTTTAAAATTTATATTAAATTTTAATATTTATTTTTCTTAAAAATAATTTTTCTGTATTTTGTCGATTTTTTCTTATAAACTTCTGCTGCTGGCAAATGGCCCTTCTTGTCAACGTAATGAGCAAAAGTATTTTTAATTGAATAAATATTTGCTCTTTAATTTGTCAATTTTTTGTTTTTTTTTCCGCTAATTAGGTGAAATATTTAATGAATTAATGTATTTTATTTTGTTAAGTTGTTTTTGTCTTTTTATTTATTCATTTTTACTCTCGAATAATGATGAACTTATTTCTATTTTATTTAATTATTCTTATTAAATAATTTATAAATCTTTAAAATAACTTTTAATATTAAAAAATATGTGGCCGAATATTTTTCTAGAAAAACTCGTATAGCATTTCTTAAACAAAACAAAATTAAATTTTATTACAGTACTATTTGAATAACTTTTAAATAGCTTTCTTAAATTTTTTGGTTTTCCTAATTACCAATTAATTAATATTAATCAAAGTGTGTAAATGAATAGTTAGATTATATTATTTTTATATTTTATTTTGTTAATCGTCTGCCAACAAAATACATTATATATAAAAAATAAATTGCCTTTTATAAGATTACGTTATTTACGATGCTCAGAAAATTATCAATAAAAAAATCAAAAATTTAAATTATTACAAGCCTTTCATAATGAAAGAGTCGGAAAAATAAGATATTTTTTGAATTAAGTTAAGTGATAAAATAGTTTAAAGCGTAAATGATTTATTATTTAATCTGAAAAATATTAAATATTGAATAAGTTAATACAAAACCAGTTTGAAAAAACCATTCATTTATGCGTATTCATTATTTAATGATAAATCTTCTTAAAAAATACACAACCGGAGCAAAAATTGGATTAAAAAAAAGTATATTATCAAAATAATTTTTTTTATTAAATAATAATAAAATTTTAAGAATTAATGCTTTTTTTTAGTTGATGACATGTAATAATCTTTAAAAGTAAAAAAAAAATATAAAAATATAAATATTATAAAACTAATTCCATAAAAATTTTCTAAAAAAAATTAATTTGTCTTACATTGTGCATAACTACATATGTGCCATTATAATACAATGGTGAGCAGTGAGGAAAAATTGCGATCCCTAATTTAACTTTTAAATTAAAAAAAATAAATAAGTTTTCAATTCAAAAATATTATAAAACGGTTAAATAATGAATAAATTATATAATATGGGAGGAGAATATACTTTATAAAAAACTCATATAAAAAATTGAAAAGCAATTTTTTAATTTAATAAATAGTTAATGTGCCTTTTACACTGCTCAAAAATATTTATATATTTAAAAATTATAGTACTAAATTTAACTTTATTAATGTGTATTAATGATATTTTTTAATTAATAAACTTAATAAAATTAAATGTTAAAATTAAATAATCCTATTTAACAAATATATTTCTATTAATTAAAATAATGATGATAGATAAATAATGTAAATAACAGATAATAATTTATTAAAATCTAAATTTCAATAAACTTTCGAATAAAGCATAAAAAAGAAATTTCTTAATTGTGCATAAATAAATATGATAAACGACCTAATTTGAAAATAACCGTAATATAAAAGAAAAAGATTGAGAAAATAAACTAGAAAATTTGAAAATTTAAAAACAAACAATCAAATAATTGAGTTCGAACGTAAACTTATGTAATGTTGAAACATTAACAAAATTTGGGGATAGGAACAAAGAAAAAGAAAGTTAAAATTTCATGAGAAAAAAATGGAAAATGAAAAAATATATAAAATATATAAGGCATATTTAGCGAAGAATAAATAAATTAATAAATATTTTAAACTAAAATTAAAAAATATTCATTCAAACAACTGAATATTTTTTTTTAATATAAAACTTAAATTAAAAATTCTCATTTGTTTATTTCGATAATTTATAAAAATCCTAAAAACAAAGTATTTATAAAATAATGTCTTTGTTAATTTTTAAATTTTCGTTTTACGGACATCCTTAAGAAACCCAAATTATTAATATAAAACTACGCAACACACCTTCTCTCACTAATTAGCTAATTAATTAATGGTCTTTCTCTCTTTCCATTAGTCATTTTTTCACTTCTTTTGATATTTTCTAATAATATTGCTTAAAAGTCTTTCTTTTTATTTTGTTAGATAATTTGGTGCTTAGAGACCGCTATTTCATTTTTTACTGCATTTTACTTGAGTAAATTTTATGAATACTGAAGTATGGGTAAAACATGGAATGTCATTTTTTTCTTTCAGCACTTTTGGACATAAATTTGGATAGTTCAAATTTTAATTTTGACTCATAATAAATACTTTAATATAAAAAAACACACAATTAAAGGGAAATATAACATAATAGAATTAATACAAAATTTAAAAAGCGAATCAAATATTACTTATTATAATTTAATATGAATATTTTAATAAAATGAGATTAAGCGCTTACAAATTAATAAAAGAAATGCAAAAATTTAAACTATCCCATTTGTAATTCACAAGTTTAATAATTATTTGCATTAAAAAAGCCAAAAAAATCTGATACCATTTAAAAATAAAAAATAAAAAACCAAATATACATAAAAATATGAATTTTATACATTCAAATGAATAAAATTTTGCTTAAACTAACAACATATTATTTTCTTGGTATTGTTTAGTCCGTTTTCTATATGTGCCTAATTATTAAAAAAATAAACAGTAAAAAACTCAAAAAATTATTATTTACATTATCTAACAAATCATAGCAATGAAAAGAAAACAATCTGTTGCAAAACTCAGACAAGCGAAATTTTTAAACCATTCATATAAAACAAATATTAAATAAATAATTAATTCTCATGATTTAACAAAACATTCAATTTATAAAAGTAGAATTAATCTTAAGACTATTAACATAAAATTCAGAAAATCATTTGAATATAAATCAAAAAAATAAGTATTATAATATTATAATCGATGAAAACTCCAACATATCATATTGTTATATTTCATTTTAGCATTTAGTTTATTTTGTTTATTTAAGACTACATTAATTGTGAAACTTAGAAAATATCAAAAAATCAAAGATTAAAACTGTTAATCGATGTGCTCTTAAATTAATTAATATTTAATAAAAATGATTGTCTGTTAAAAAGTTATTTCACTATATAAAAATTGTATTAAAAAAAAGAAAAAAAAGAATAAAAAATTTGTTCATATTTGAAAAAGGTCGTGTACAAGCAGACTACATCATGATCACGACGAAAGGCATGAGTTAAAGATAAATAAAAAAAATAATAATTCATTTTAAAAGTTGATAATAGAAAAAATACAAAATACAAAAGAAATAAAAATAAAATTCATTATGCCAATTTTAAAAATAATTAGCAAATTAAACTTCCATCAAATTTTAATGTTTTAATAAAATAATAAACAAAATGCACCATAATATAAGCCTCTCGGAGCATTCTCAATCATCCATAGACGAAGAAAACAAGAATTTAAAGAAAATTATTATATATTTAAAGAAATTAAATTATATCACTAATTACCAATTCATTTAGTTTTGTAAATGTAAATTAAAAACAAAATGCTATTAAAACATTTAATAGCAAAAAAAAATGTAAACAAAATGAAAAATGGCAAAAATTATGCCGAAAAATACAAAAAGAAAACAATGTGAGAAAGAGAAATTAAAAACAATAATACTGCGTGAGAGATATTATTGATATTATGATAAAATAATAAACGCAAAAAACTTCAATTTCCCTCAATTAATGAAATCTTATTTGAGTCCAATAATTAATTAATTATCTAATATTTGAGTCAAATAATTAATTAGTTGTCGATGGTAAAAAAAAAAAGCAGAATACTTTTTTAAATGCTATTAATTAATTTCTAGAGATGTAAATCCTAAAATAGTATCTGGTCTTGGGTATAGAAATATTATCATCCTCTAAAAAAAATAATACATATATCCTATAGATAAACCCACCCCCCCCCCCCAATTTTTTGTAATAGTTTTAATGTTTTCATGTCAATCTAATTTTTCTAACCCATCTAAAAGACTATCTGCGAAATTAGTTATGTTTAATAATCATTGCTTTATATATTTTTTTCAACATGAAATGCTCCTCTCTCTGATATTTTTTGTCCATTTTCGGTGTTTATCTCTTCATTAGCTAAAACGGTAGATAGTTTGGGAGATCAATAAACAGGATAGTTTTTATACCCTGAAAAAGCATTTTATACATTTGTTTATAACAAAATACTGATCGGTCCGTTCGTTCTTAAGGCCAACTCCGTTGGGCCTGCCAAACAAAAAAGGGTCTTCAGCAAAAGGCCCTCCGCACAAAAGGGTGTACACTTTTTCAGTCGTAATTTTTCTGTTTAAGGGAAAAGGAAAAATGGGAATTTGCGATGTGATTAATTCGAATGGAGGAAAAGCGAGAATTGTACTGATGCTTTTACCCTCTCTCGAGCTTCTTTTCCGTTCTCTTCCTCTTCACATTCACTGTAAAAATAATTTGAAATAAAATTTATTTACATTTATTTTAACTTTAATTAAATTTTTTCTTCTGCTATTGTCCGTAAAATCCTTGATTAAAAAAAGCTCAACAATTTTCCATTAATTAATTTGAAATGGACAACAAAAAGTTTTATAGATAGCAATTTTCTTTACGACATCTGCTAAATTAATTTCAAAATATTATTTGGGCGGGTCATTTTGAATTCATTTTAATTGACTTTTGTGCTCTGTCCGTTAATTGCCGCTCTCCCATTGCTCCGTCGCTCCTCCAATTTATTCATTTTCATTTAAAATTCCTCCCAAATTGTCCGAATATTTTTCCAATTGCAAAAAAATTATTATTTGTCATCATTTAATTTATTTCTCATGTACTCAGATCATTATTCATCAAAAAAAAGAATTCTATGAAAAAAGATTGAAAAACTATGACATTTGAGCATTTATAAAAATAATTATATAAATATTTAAATCAATTAAGGCGTTATACGCTCATTTCGCGGTAATCCGTCATAGAAGATTCTAAAAAAACAAAAGAAATAAGCAAAAATCAAAATTTAATTAAATTTATGAATAAATTTTGATGTGAAAAAAAAATACAAAAATGAACTTAGATGTATTTAGTAAACAATAAAGTGTTGTCAATAAATACAGTATAACTGATAATTAATTTTAATTTTCAGATGATGATATATCAATTAAAATTTTACTTCTCTTTAAATTAATTAATTCTATTAATTATGCAAATAAATCAATTAAAAAATATATAAATATTTTGTAGAAAATTAGGAAAAGAATAATTTATCATTGACAAAAAGAATATTAAAAGTAAATAAAAAATGGAATATTATTTAATTTATTCTATGAAATGTTAGTAAATTAACAAAATGGAGCAAACAATAATAAATAATACAATACAAAATGATAAAATAAAAAAATTGATAACCCATAAATTTAACATCAATTCACCGCAAATGAAAGAGCGACTCTTCTTAAGCGAGAAATAAAAAAAACATAAAAATTATTAGCAAAGAGAAATATAAAAAATGATATTTATCAATTATTAATTTTGTGCTGAATAAAAAGTAAAAAATTAAATTAATTTATTAAACTTTATTTTACATAAATAAAATGATTATATTCCAAATAAATATATTTTTTATTAATTAATGATTTCAATATAAGAACATTTAAAAATAGTATTTTACAAATCCATAAAATTCGAAAATAAATATAAAATTAAACCACTTTTTAAAAAAGGAGAAGAGGGAGGAACAGTCAGATACAGTCTACTACTGTATAAACGATGAGTTTAAAATAAAATAAAATAGAGATATTACAAATATGAAAATAAGCAACAAAAACTTAATAAAAGCATATTCGATAATAAATTAATTAAACATTTATTCGGAATAACGTAAATATATGAAATTTTTTAATTTATCAGCTAAAATTGCAAAAAATTCTTTCATTTTATAGAATTTTGAAGAAAATTTTATCGGAAAATAATTTGCAAGCAAGAATTAAAATTGATTCATGGGATAAAATTTTCAGGAAATAACCACATTTTTTAATAAATTTTTTTTTTTTTTTTTTGAATTTTTTGGTGTTCTTTAGCCCCCGGAAGGGTTCAAAGAGATTGGCTTTAAAATTTGAAATTTGGGAGTTTTTCAGTGTATGTTTAATATATTTTAGACCTTGAAATTTTTTTTTTTATATTGATTATTTTTTTAATGAATTTAACAAAAATTCAAAAACTTTTTTACTTTTTTATTCTTGTCTTGTATTAATTCATGTTTATTTGTTTTTTTTTTGTTGCTTATTTTACTATATTACATTAAAAATTTATTTTGAAATAGTTTCCTTTAAAAATGAATAAATATTTAAAAGAGAGATCACAAGTCACACCAATTAAAAATAAAATAAGTTAAATCGGCTCAAATTATCAAAATTATCGAATCGCTTATTTAACTCTATAATTTCGTTAGTTTAATGAATACTTATTCTATGAGAAATATTATTAGTTTTTTTAATTATTTACATTTAGCAGATGGGGCGATTTAATAAATTAATTATTTCAGTTAAAAACAAAAAAGATATTATCAAATAAAAAATCAAATTAATAAAAAAAAACATATTTTAATGAAAGAAAAATTAAACCATTTCTTATGGTTGTTAAAAAGTATTTGTGGGATAAAATTTTAGTGAAAAACTATTTTATATTTTGGTAAAAATGATGACTAAATAAATATGCTCACGAAATTCCAATGTTTTACCGATGCTCGCATAAACTCAAACTCCACGTCAAATAAAAATAAAAATTTATTAAATGAATTAGGCTAATGAAAAAATAATTAAAAATTGTCAGATAATTTAAAATGTAATTATAGAATGAAATAAATTAAATGTATAAATGCATAAATTAATTTATAAGAGAAAGATTTTACTGTAGAAAAAGGTTAAAAATTAAATTTTTCTATTGCCCAAAAATTAAGACAGTAAAATAAAAATTTAAAAAATTACATTTTTTAAATGGCAGAATATCAGCCGACAGACTTCGTAAAAAAAACAACGACAAATTGCAAGATTTTGGAAAAATAAATAGAATATAATATCCTATATTTAATTATTATTAATATTATTGAACTTAAAATTTGAAAAATATTCAAATACATTTTTTTATTCTATAATTAAATTAATCTTTAAAATTGTTAATTAATTATTTTAATTTTATTTTAATTATATAATCTCAAAATAAATAAAAACTTTTTTATTTTAATTAAAAAAAAGAAAAAAGTACTAATTTGGTCTTTATAATATATAATTTATTAAATTTTCGATAAAAAGTAAACTCTACTAATAAAAGTTAGCTCGACTATGAATTTTAAGGATGAGCTAATGCCGAGGGACTAAAAATAAGGAAACAAAATAAATTAATAAAATGAAATAAAAAATAAAGCAGATTATTATGAAAATAAATTATTCGACCTATTAATTAAACAATTAATTCTCTTTAATTATATAAATAGATTAATTTTTCAAAATTTAAATTAAACAAAAAAAATAATCAGGAAATAAATGAATAAAACAAAACCAAATATCTATTTTTAAAATTTTATATGAATTAGTACATATTTATAAAATGGTAAAATAATATTAAATAGAGAGACCAACGTCGTCGAATTCCCTATCATCATCATGATTAAATAAAAGAAACAAATCATTTTATTCAAAATTATAAAATAAATTACAATTTCAAGAAATTTTAAAGGACAAAAATCAAAAAAAAATATTGAATCTAAATTACCAATTATTCTTTTAATTAATTACCTAATTTGGTCGATTTTTATTAAACTCAGAAAATTATGAATATTTCAATGGCAATTTTTAGTGCAAAAAATTTAATTATTTAATTAGCACTTAATTTATATTAAATTTTAAAGTCAAACCAGACAATCTGTTAAATTTAGATATAAAAAAAACATTTTAAATATCATAAAATAAAAAATGGAAATACTTAAAAAAAAGATGCCCAAATAATGAATTCTAATTAATTGCTTAAATACAATGACAAAAAATAAAATTTGTTAATATACCATTAACACTAATAGAAAATAAACAACCACCACACCGCCCAGCCGAAAAACTTGACTGATTCGACGAGTGGATTAAAACAAAAAATCATAATTTAAAAAATAAATTATTAAAATAAATCATATTTCAAATAAATAGAATATTTAAAATAAATCATAATTTTTGATAAAAATAAACTATAAAAAACTAAAATAACTTAGCAATATTAATTAATTACTTAAAATCTTCCAACAAATAAAACAAAAAATTTTAAAATTTACAATTCATTAAAATAATATAAACAAAGCAAATCCTATCCATGAGAAGAATTATATTAGAATATGTGAAAAGACAAAACAAATACAGGAATAAATAAGAATTTTGTTAAAAAATTTATGACCAAAAGTACTTAAGTAACCATGTTTTCAAACATTTTTAGACATAATTTTGTTAAAACTTGACCAAATTTATTAATGTTTTAGAATATTTTTTCTCTATGTGCTTTGACCATTTGTTTAAAATAACCAAATGAAATTCAAAATACATGTGCTAAAATTTAAAGAATAAATTGAACAATATTTACAGAATGAATATTTAAAAAAACATATCAAAAATCAATGTGCTTAAATAAAACATTTTTTGAATTAAGTAAAGAAACGAATCAATTAAATTCAAAGAAAGACATATGTCAAAAAATAGAAAGAAAAAAAAGTGATAAATAATATAATAAGAATATATTTTCAGATTCCAGAATGAAAAAAGAAGCATAATTTTAAAATTTAAATGATATCGACTTTATTTTCTAAATTATGTTAAAAAAATAAAGGCACCCTTCAGCAGCAGTGGCTGATGTTATTTGGGAAGGAAAACAATAGAATAAAATATCAGTAATTTAAATAAAAAAACAAAATTTATTAATTTTAGCGAATTGTAAAGAATTAATTAAACAAATAATTATATTTTAATATTTAAAGAATTAAAATAAAATGTAAAAATATTCAAATACACTTTTTTTCTATCATTAAATTAATCTTAAAATTGGTAATATAATTAGAAGATTATAAATCTGAAATGAAGAAAGAACCCAGTTTTGATAAGAATCATTTACAATGAAAATTACCGCAAATTTCATGCAAATTAATGTTTTTTTCCCGGCAGATTCTTCCATGCTCTAAAATATTTTAGTAGAAAAAAGACTTTATTTAACAAAAATTTTAAATTTTTATAAAACTTTGAATATTAATTAACAAAATCATTAAAATAAATATTAAAATTATGTAAACCAAATTCAAAAATAATTAAAAATAAGATGAGAAGCAAAAAAGTAACAGAAGAGAATTTAATATTTATTGTGCGAGAGATTCAAAAATTTAAACCGCAGAAAATATTCTTTATTTTAATGCAATTTTTAATATAAAAAATACTTAATATTATGTATATCAATTTTAAAATATAAATAAGAAATAAACGGATTGCGGAAGTTCGCAGGAGAGTAGGAGAGTCATCAAGAATTTAATATATAATAAAAATAGCAAAATTCCAAATTATAAAAATGAAAACATTTTAAAACCGAAATAATTATGTTTTTCTATTAAGGAATCAAATTGATAAATTCTGTGAAATTTATGGAAGTTAGTTTATGATATTTTATACAATTCATTATACAATATATATAAAATAAAAAGGTGGAAAATATTAATATTTTCATTCAAAATTGAATTCTTTTAAAAAATATGGCCTATCAAAAATAAAGAACCCAAAAAATTAAATTATTCAGTTAAAATGGAATAAAAATTTATAAGAAAAATAAACAAAATCATCTAAAAAAGAAAATTAATTTTATATTTTAATGCATATGACATAATGTGGTAATTGAATCTAATAAATTTAAAAAAGTGAACATTATTTGTTCATGTTTATGAAAAGATAAAACACAATTATAAAATAAAATTTAAATTCAAAAAAGCCAGCAAAAAATAATTTACCTCAAACACTTCCTGACATGATAACTTAAAAAACAATATTAATGATTATTATTATTATTATTATGATCCAACATAAATCCTAATGAGAAATGGGTTTAATAATTAATATTATAGCAAAATTAATTAATAGACTAAATTGTTTAAAAAAGGTAAATTAGCAAATTCAAATCAATTATTTAAGCACCAAACGAAATTATCAGTTTATAAAAATTTTGTAAAATTGAAAATTCTAAAAGTTATAACAATAATTTTTTTGTTTTGGTAATTTTTTAATAAAACTTACAATAAAATTTATCTTTTGATTCGGTCAACCTCAGTTTGGCCGGCACCATTTACCTAAAATTAATTAGCTAATCGAATCGTACAAATTAAGTCACAAATTGATTTTCGAGGGTCTGCTAAAAGAACAAAAATCCATCGCCCCGATTTGCACTTTTTGTCCCTTGACATTGCACCACTTTCGCCCAATCATTTTTTACCCATTTTCTAACCAAAACATTTTTTCTATATTTTAGCATATTTCGCCCACTGAATATGACAATAAATTTTCTTTAAATTATTTCTGATGGTAGCCATTAAATGCATTGAATGTATGTGATATTACATTGAAAATTCTATTTTAAAGCATTTTTTTATTTGCTTTTTTTGCCACCTTTACAAAAGAGAATTGTCTAAATTTGCCAAAGAAATCTATCAAATTCAGAATGTTTTAAAAAGTTCACATAAAATTTCTATAAAATAAATAACATTATAATATAAATTAATATTACGAATAAATAAAAATAAATAAATAAATTTTGCCTTGAGAAAGTGGATAAACATCATGGATTTAAAATACATTAAAAAAGAATAAGATAAATTTTAAATAAAAATAAATAAAAGATTGTTTAATGAACAATTTTTTTAAAAAACAATGGAAGGATAAACAATTGCAAAAGTTTGTTATAATTTTTATAATTAATTAAAAAGGTAAAGTTAAACTCAAAAACCCCAAGCTGATGGAGTAATGTGCTGTGGAATTTCTTAAACATTGAACTAAAATTGAAAATATGACATAATTAATTAGGGTAAATTTTCCAAAATCCACCTAGAGACTCAAGAACGAACCCGAAACCCGAAAAAACTCGAGACTTTTCTCGGGCCGAGACTAAACGAGACTTTTTCATAATTTTTTTATACACAAAAAAAAACAGATGAAAAATTTTTATTTATTTAAAAAAGCAATTTTTTAAAGATTATCTTAGCAACTTTAAAAGGATTGTAAATTAGTGTTCTTCCACGAACAATTAAAAATGCGAACCCATACAAGCATTGAACAGTTAAAATTAATCGTTAGTTATTCAGTATTTATTGACAACACTTAATTTTATACTGTATATTCCAAAGTTCATTTTTGTTTTTTCTTTTAACATTAAAATTTATTCTTAAATTTAATAAAATTTCATTGTTTTTTTAGAATCTTCTATGGCGAATTACCGCAAAATGAGCGTATAGAGCGCCTTTAATTGATTTAAATATTTATATAATTATTTTTATAAATTAAATATCATAATTTTCTTTTAAAGCTTTTTTCATAGAATTTTTGTTGTTTTTTATGAATGATAATTAAGGCTGGGAATTCTTTTACTTTTGGCTAACTTTTTAATGACTTCTTTCCATTTTTAATGATTTTTATGACTTTTTTAGTTTGATTTTTTGGCGGATATTATTTTGTTTATAATGAATCCGAGTACATGAGAAATAAATTAATCATGCTAAATAACAATTTTTGCAATTGGAAAATTATTCGGACAGTTTGGGAGGAAATTTAAAAAGTTGGCGGAGCGACGGAGCAATTGGAGAGGGGCAATTAACGGACAGAGCACAAAAGTCAATTAAAATAAATTCAAAATGACCGCCCAAATATAATTTTTTGAAATTTAATTTGCATATGTTTAAAGAAAATTGCTAACAAATAAAACTATTCAAATAAATCCCCAGGGTGTCCATTTAAAATTAATTAATGGGAAAATTGTTGAGCTTTTTTTAATCAAGGATTTAACGGACTATAGCAGAAGCAAAAATAATAAATAAGCATTAATTTTTGCTTTTCGTGAAAATTAGTGATTGAAACGGTGATGAGTTATTTTCTTTTTATTAATATTTTTTCCAACTTTTTTATATTATCATTTTATTTTATTAGTTAAATTTTTAGATAAATAAACCTTTTCTCATCATCAATCAATTATCATTTAATAATTACAATTTTTAATCAAAATTACATTTAAATATGCATATTTTCTTCCCACCGACTAATTTTAAATTATTAATTAATATTATAATTTTAAATAAAAATCGTTTTTGACTTTGTAAGATTTTTTACTTCGCCAGCATTATAATTATAATTATATTAAAAATATTAAGCTTATATTGTTTTATATATTTTTTGAATTAATTGATTAATTAATTAATTATAAAAAATTTGTTTTTCATAAAAATTTATTTACTAATCTCGCTTCATTTCAATAAAAAGTTAATTTTATTTTTAATGAATATTTTTAATGAAGCTATAATTTATTTTAATTTTCTTTTTTAATTCTTGATCTGTCTCACGCGTTATTGACAATTTCTGTGACGATAATATGATGTAATTTTGGTTTATTATTCATTAAAATCGGTTTGTTTTAATCAATTACGCTGTTATAGTCTAATTATTTATTAAAATTATTATTTATAGCAATTTTCAATCAAAAATTAAATTGAATCTATTACTTGGTTTTAAAGAGCGTTTTTTGTTTTACAATGTTTGAATAAATTTTTATTAGACTGTATTTGAATGTTTTTACATTTTAAGTCCAATAATTAGAGATGGGATTTTTAGGTTTTTATCTATTTTTTTGCGGCTTAGCTATGATGAGAGAAGCCCAAAAATAGCATTTTCTCTGAACAATTTTCGATTTAGAGCGACTTTTTAGCACCTAAAATTACCTAAAACTGGATTTTCGGTCAATAGCACCTATTTTGACATTTTTCGAGTTTTAGCACCTGTTTTGGCCTTTTTCCAGAAATTTCATAGCAAAATGCAATAAAAACGTAAATTACACCCCTAAGAATCGATCCCAAAAAATTTTAAAAATATACTCCTAAAAATTGACCAAAATTTCAGGAAATATTCCCCTAAGAAATAAAAAATTTTCTCAAAAATTCGTCTGCAAAATTTATTTATTTATTTTCTTGACCACTTGCATTTGTGCGGGCGAAATTGATAAATAAATTAGTCACTTTTGGAATTTTTATGTATAAAAACATTGGGTTTTTTCAATTTTTAACACCTATTTTCGCACCTATTTTGACATTTTGGGGGGGTTTTTAGCACCTATTTTAGTACTTATTTTGGCATTTTTAGCATCTAAAAATCCCATCTCTACTAATAATAAATAGAATAGGTATATTAGTTTTATTTGAACATATTAATTCTCTTGTTGCCAGTTTCAGTACATTAACAGTATCCCTTATTTATTTGGACACAAAAGTATTCCGCGACACCCGGTGGCATTTTTGAAGGAAAAATTTTTTTGTATTAATTAAAATTTAGATTTTTATTATCTTGGCCAAATTTGGAGTTAATTTAGACCGTTTGTATTGTTGTATTGTTTCGATAGTTTCTTAGTTTAATGTTGATAATTATTTATGATTTAAATGACATTACCATAATATTTATTATATGTCTTCTTCTGTAATTATTATTTATAGCTTTTTTGTAAATAATTAATTTTTTAAAT
The DNA here is from genome assembly GCA_023374025.1 of Heterodera schachtii. Lineage (NCBI taxonomy): Eukaryota > Metazoa > Nematoda > Chromadorea > Rhabditida > Heteroderidae > Heterodera > Heterodera schachtii. The sequence continues at coordinate 520,105 of SIJG01000098.1, read as the reverse complement.
TTTGTCTTATTTAAAATTATAATTATTACGAATTTATTCATAAAAGTTATCAGAATATTTCTGGACAGTAAAAATTCAGATCACTTAATTTTGCGCAAATAAAATAATTAAATTTGGCATTGATATTCATATTTAGGTATTTATGCATTATTAATTTAATTATGAGTTGTTTAAATAATTAAACTTATTTTAATTATACTTTTTTTTAATATTAAATTTATTTTAATTATAATTGTTTGTTTTATAAAGCTCGGCTTGTAAGATGGTGGTGGTTGGGTGGTTGGATTATATAATGATTGTAACATTTATTTGTTTTATGAAATTATAATCAAATTATATTTTTTGTTGTATATTTTCAATTAATAAGTTATCTGATTTGATAAATATTTTTAATTTCTTTAACAATTTTAATTAAATTTTTATTTATAAATTATTAAATTTTTATTTTTAAATAATAAATTTTTTTTTTCTGGAAAAGTAAAGATAAAATTGTAGCATAAAAATTTTAACCAAAATCTTCGTTTTTATTTATAATGAAATAACAAAAAATAAATAAAATAATATTTATATTTAATGATTTTATAAAATTTAAAAACATGAATACTCCATTTAAACTATTTTATATGAAATTTTTAATTTTATAAATTTTGTTAATTTATTGAATTTTTACAATTTCAATTTAATTATCATGATTAATAACTATGTATTGTTTGTTTTTAAATAATATTATTTTTTCATATTGGTTTACTCGTCTTGATTATTACCCTATGATTCTTAATTAATAAATAAACAACTACCTGATTTAAATTCTTTTTTGTCTTTGCAAACAATATTTTCTCCTTTTATTACATTTTTTTTAAGTTTTGTATTTTTGAGATAATTTTCCAATAAAAAATTTTTTTATTTTTAAATGCTTATTTATTATTAAAATAAATTATTTTAAAATTAGTTAAAATTAAGAGTTTTTTTATTTATTTAATTAAATATCTTTGTTCTCTTGTTTGGTTTTCCTCTCACTAGTCTCACCTCTATGCCTTTATTTTACAAAATAATTAGATTAATAAATAAAAGTCTTCTGTTTAATAAATAAATTATATTTTTTTTTCATTTTTCTGTAAATATATTCTTTTCTTATTATATTATTTTAAAATTTTTTCTTCTTCTTTTTTAACACATTTATTTCAAATTAATTTGGTTAATTTTAAGTATTTTTGTATGGAATATAATTAAAGGAATTAATTGAGTTTTAAAAGCAACACTAAATTTTTTTTGTTTATTTTGGGTGAAAATAATTTAAAAAGCAATTAAAACTTTTTACTAAATCAATTCTTTATTTTATATTTCGAATTGTGAATTATTTATAAGAATTTATTTATTATGTCTTAAAATTATATTTAAATAGAAAATTTTAAAAAATATTTATTTTATTTCGTTTTTATTAAATTCTATCGAGGTTTTCGCTCTATGATCCATTAGAGCTTGAACGCTAGCGGCTTTATAAATTTGTAATTTATTGAAAATGTTCATTTTGAGTTTGTCTATATAATTAATTTTTAAACTTTACAGTTTTATTATATGATTTTTGTGCCTTTCTTTGATATTACCATTTAATTAATAACAAAAATATTAATGATTTGAAATTTTTTTAAACTTTTTTCCATTAAATAATTGTCTATTAAATGGTTTAGTATAAATTCAATATTTTTATAGATTAAAATGATTAATATAGTAAATTTACGTTTTCTTTTATTTGATCAACATAATTTCTTTCGTTTATTAATTATATTTTATTTAAAAAAAATTAATTGCAATTATTGATTAACAGGGCTGCAAAAAATATGCACAAAAAGTGGCCAAAATATACGCATAAATATGCAAATAAAGTCGTGAAATATGCACTAAATATGCACAAAAATCGCAAAATATGCACCAAATATGCACAAAAAAACTTGAAAATTAGGGGTGCAAATTAACTTTAAAAAATTTTTTTCATTAGTACGCTTGCCAATGAGCTACAGTTCTTTTATAAAATTCTCTTAGCAAATATTGACATTTTAAATCAAAAATTTTGTCATGAAAAAAAAAATTTGGGGGAAGAAGTTTTGAGAAAATTTTCCAATTCTTAGTGGTGTGTTTTTTAAAAATTTTCGGTCGATTCTTAGGGGTATATTTTTCTGAATTTTTAGGGCCGATTCTTAGGGGTGTATTTTCCGTTTTTATTGCATTTTTGTTAACAAATTTTCCAGAAAATGGCAAAATATGCATAAAAATGCAGAAAAACCCAAAATATGCAAAATATGCATAAAGGCCCAAAATATGCAAAAATATGCAAATAAAAGTCCCGATTTTTACAAGCAAACACAAAAAAGAAAGTGTTTTTCCTACTATTTAGAGCATGGAGAAGCCAGGAAAAAAATATGCTTTTGCATATTTTTTGCAGCCCTGTTGATTAAGCATATTTTTCTCGTACGGACGATAGAAATTTTCTCTATTTTTATGGCGTCACGTCATTTTTTTTTAAAAAAATAAATAAATATTTTGTTGTTTTGCTTTACACATTATTTCTTGCTAGGTAACTGTTTTACTTATTAAGAAATTTAATTAAATTTTCATTTGTCACTTTCACATTCGAATCAACTATATTAAAAATAAGAAAACATATATTATTAATTTTGAATTATTTGGATGAATAATTTTCTTTTATGGGGTATTATTTATTTACTTTATTGGGAAGGGAATTTCAAATTAATAATTTTTTATAAAATATTAATTTTAGTGTTACAATATTTAAAATTTTAGCACTGAAAAGTATGTTTGCTCTAGTCTAAATGCGAACAGATTCGTATGATATTAATTTTGAGTCTTATTTTGATATAAAAATAATATTATTTTATGCTTTTTCACTTTACACAAATGTTTAGAAAACTGATCTTATTTTGTGATTTTGAGGAAAAAAATTTTAGTGAATGTATGTCGGGAAATTTTGGAAATTTTAACTCTATTTGTTAACAGTTTTTGCATAATATTGCCATTATGACCGTGACTAAGCCTACTCAAAAATATAAATTATTTTCTTTCTCAATTTGTTAATACATTTTTTTTATTAATTTACAAAAATTTTGATGAATCATAATTTTTAAAAGAAGTTAATTCTTTGAATTTTATTTTTACAGCCTTTATTTTTATATAAAAATTATAATTTATATTAAGTTTTCAATTATTTTTAATTAATTGTTTGTATTTAATTTGCTTCAGAAAAAGAAATGAACAAATTTAAAATAAATTTCTTTCTTTATTATATTTATATATTTTATGAAATGATTACAATCTTGACACTCGTTTACGAATCCATTTTCTCCGCCTCTTCCGCCATTTTATTAGTTTTCTTTTTGTTAATTATATGTACTTTTTAATTCATGTAAATATGGATTAGATTGGATGATTTATATAAAACTCTTAACATTATTTGCAAAATTTATTTAGACAAATCTAATTTTTCCTTTTATTTTTCAAATTAATTATTTTTTATTTTGTTGCATTCTTTGTAATGTTCTTATTACAGTCAGGTGCAAAAGTATACGGGCAAAACATTTATCCTACAGTGACTCAATTTTTTTTCGAGAAAAAATTTTTTCAGAAAATTTCATTGAGTTTCAAAAAAGTTATGGACAAAAAATTCTGACTCAAGGTTTTTTGAAATTTTGTGACCATAACTTTTTTATTATTTTGTATAAAAATTTTAATTCTGATAGACAATACTTAAAGCTATTGAATGATACCAACAATTATTAATTTGGTTGAAATTTTTTAAGAAACTTTAATCATGACAATATTGTCAAGAAATTTTCACAAAGACTTGGCCTCTAAACTCAAGACCAAGATTTATTTTCTTTCATTCTTTTTATCATTCTTTATGATGTGCTAATTTAGTATTTTTGATTTTAACATTATTTATTTATTGCTCTTATATTTTAAAAATTATTTCGATAAATTTTAAAGAAGAAAATGAAGATGATCCCTCTAATTAATAGATTTATCGTTTTATAAATATTAATATTTACTATTTGTTATTATTTTTAGGAATTATTTTTCTAGCTTTATTTTTTTATAATCATATGAAAATATTAAAGATGAATTTGTTTCATTTTATTCAAATTATTTTCTGAATATGATTTGATTTTTAAATGAGTTCCAAGAATTTTTTGTTTTACTAATTTTTGTTTCCCTTTTTCGACTTTTTATGAAAATTTACTTCCCGTCGTTGTTTTGCTCCCCAACATTTTTAAATTTCGGCAGCAACCCCGACAAATTTGCCTTGGAATTTCCTTCCCAAAGGTCGGGACTTAATTAACCATACGAGAAATGGTCAAAGTAGAGAGAGAGAGGGAGAGAAAAAAATTGAAATTATAAAAGCATTCCAAAACATTTAAAAACTTTTTTGGGTGTTTAAATAAATAAAAAAATGTTTTTTTTTTTTTTTGCTTATCGGCAGTGAGCAGAAACCAAAAAAAAGACGAGAACAGAACAAACGGTGGAAATTAATTCAAAACAAAAGAAAATTCGGCACTTTGCTTAAGTACCAAAACCGCGGAAGTCGACGACACATGCGAATATTCGGGAAGAATTTGAAAACCCGGACGTACTTGTCAGAATGATTTGAAGTTTTGCAGACAAATACTTTAATATAAGGACAATCAGCCTACTAAATGATAAGATTTACATAAGAAATTAAAACTTTTTTATAAAAATCCGCTTGTTTTTAAAACTTATAGTCCCTATTTTAAAGTATTTTCCTGCAAAATTTCGAATCATTCTGACAACTATGAACTAGAGACCGGACAACTGGGGTCGGAGGGATCCCGACTGAATCCCGATCCCGATCAATCCCGAACATTTTTGAAAATCGCTCGGGACGGATCCCGATGTCGGGATCCCGAATTTAATCTCGCGAGATCCCGAAGAAATCTCGCGGGATCCCGATCCCGTCCGGTCTCTACTATGAACTGACTAAGAAAAGCAGTATTTTTAAACTTACAAATTAGTTACTTTTAAAAACATAAAAACCCCGGACTATCAGTGATTAGTGATCAGTCAAAATGGGGTGAGGAAAGAATGGAATGGTGGGAAACAGTGATTGATTTGGACGAAAAATTACAAAAATGGTAATTAACAATTTTAAAGATTAATTTAATTATAGAATAAAAAAATGTATTTGAATATTTTTATATTTTAAGTTTATTATTTTTAAATCAATAATTAATAAAATAAGAGATATTTTTAGATTAATTTTAATTAATTTCATTTATATTTTTATTATGTTTTTCTTCAAATATTTATTATTATTTTTAAATAAAATTATTTCTTTTTAGGGTTATGGTTGTTGAATTTAATTTATATTTATTTATTTTTATATTAAAATTTTTGAAATTTTTAAAATTTAATTAATTATATATTGACATTTTATGAATATTTAAATATAAAAAAATAATTGTTTCATTAAAATTCGCTAAAATTAAGAATTTTTGTTTTATCATTTTTCTCGTGTTTAAAGTTTGTAATGTTTTTAAATTTACTTTCTCATATAAATAATTAAAACATGGCAAAATTTCCAATTTTATTCTTTTTAATTTTATTTTATTTTGCATTTAGTTTTTTATTTAATATAAAACAAAATTTAATTAACTTTAGCTCTATAAGATTTATTTTTTGCATTTTACGAAGTCCTTCGGCTGATATTCTGCCATTTAAAAAATGTAATTTTTTAAATTTTTATTTTACTGTCTTAATTTTTGGGAAATTTCAATAGAAAAATTTAATTTTTAACCTTTTTCTACAGTAAAATCCTTCTCTTATAAGTTAATTTATGCATTTATACATTTTAAATTATCTGACAATTTCCAATTATTTTTTCATTAGCCTAATTCATTTGGGTTTAATTAATATATTTTTATTTTTATTTGACGGAGAGTTTGAGTTTATGCGAGCATCGGTAAACATTGGAATTTCGGGAGCATATTTATTTAGTCATCATTTTTACCAAAATATAAAATATTTTTCACTAAATTTTATACCACAAATACTTTTTAACAACCATAAGAAATGGTGTAATTTTTCTTTCATTAAAATATGTTTTTTTTTATTAATTTGATTTTTATATGATAATATCTTTTTTGTTTTTAAATGAAATAATTAATTTATTAAATCGGCCCCCTCTGCTAAATATAAATAATTAGAATAAACCGTGGTGAGACGAACCGAAAAATAATCTCAGTGTGGGCGAACCGAAAATAGTCTCAATGTCAATAAAATATTTAAATTTAATTATACAATTCAATTCGGTCTCGAAAAATATAATTTAATAAAGACAATTATTTAAAAAAATAAACTAAAATAAAAACTTTCCACCTCCGACCAAAAAAAAAGTTACATCGAAACGAAAATTTTAATTTCAAATCTTGAAGCCACAAATGAAGAGGCAAGTAAGCTTACTTATTGTGATTTATTCATGGAACAAAATCTAGCATTTATTTTGAGTAGAATATTTTAAGAAAAAACATTGAAAAAAAGTTGAACCTCGAAATTAGATTATTGTTTTTTAAAATTTTAAAATTGAAAATTAATATTCAAATTAAAAAATTGGTTTAAAATAAATTACATTTAAAAGTTTTATTGACACTGAGACTATTTTCGGTTCGCCCACACTGAGACCATTTTCGGTTCGCCCACACTGAGACTATTTTCGGTTCGACCTAGCACCGAATAAACTAATAATATTTCTCATAGAATAAGTATTCATTAACTTAACGAAATTAATAAAAAAAAACTATATATATATATATATAAATTTTTACTAAAAAATAGAGTTAAATAAGCGATTCGAAAAGTAAGCGGATTTTCCCTTTTGTGGACCTTTTCTTTATTGGAAAAAACGGATAATTTAAAGGAAACAATTTCAAAATAAATTTTTAAATGTAATATAGTAAAATAAGCAAAAAAAAAAATAAATAAATATGAATTAATACAAGACGAGAATAAAAAAGTTTTGAATTTTTGTTAATTCTTTAAAAAATGATCAAGAATAATATAAAAAAAAAATTTCAAGGTCTAAAATATATTAAACATACACTGAAAAACTCCCAAATTTTAAATTTTAAAGCAAATCTATTTGAACCCTTCCGGGGGCTAAAGAGCACCAATAAAGTCAGAAAAATAAAAATTTTTTATTGAAAACGGGCTTATTTCCTGAAAATTTTATCCAATGAATTAAATTTTAATTCTTGCTTACAAATTATTTTCGGATAAAATTTTCTTCAAAACTATAAAAATAAAGAATTTTTTTGTAATTTTGGCTGATAAGTTTAAAAAAATTCATATATTAACGTTATTTCGAATAATTGTTTAATTCATTTATAATCGAATATGCTTTTAATATATTAAGTTTTTGTTGCTTATTTTCATATTTGTAATATCTCTATTATTTACTTTTAAACTCATGCTTAATGCACAGAGAATGCTTTCCCTCTCTTCTCCTTTTTTAAAAAGTGGTTTAATTTTATATTTATTTTCGAATTTTATGGATTTGTAAAATACTATTTTTAAATGTTCTTATATTGAAATCATTAATTAATAAAAATATATATATATTTGGAATATGATCATTGTATTCATGTAAAATAAAGTTTAATAAATTAATTTAATTTTTTACTTTTTATTCAGCACAAAATTAATAATTAATAAATATCATTTTTATATTTCTCTTTGCTAATAATTTTTTTTTATGTTTTTTTTTATTTCTCGCTGAAGAAGAGTCGCTCTTTCATTTGCGGTGAATTGGTGTTAAATTTATGGGTTATCAATTTTTTTATTTTATCATTTTGTATTGTATTATTTATTATTGTTTGCTCCATTTTGTTAATTTACTAACATTTCATAGAATAAATTAAATGATATTCCATTTTTTATTTACTTTAAATATCCTTTTGTCAATGATAAATTATTCTTTTCCTAATTTTCTACAAAATATTTATATTTTTTAAAATTGATTTATTTGAATAATTAAAAGAATAGAACTAATTAATTTAAAGAGGAGTAAAATATTAATTGATACATCATCATCTGTAAATCAAATTAATCATCAGTTATACTGTATTTATTGACAACACTTATTGTTTATTACATACATCTAAGTTCATTTTTGTATTTTCTTTTCACATCAAATTTATTCATAAATTTAATTAAATTTTGATTTTGCTTATTTCATTTGTTTTTTTTTAGAATCTTCTATGACGGATTACCGCAAAATGAGCGTATAATATTTATATAATTATTTTTATAAATGCTCAAAATGTCATAATTTTTCAATCTTTTTTTCATAGAATACTTTTTTGTTTTTGATCAATGATAATTAAGGCTGGGAATTCTTTTACTTTTGGCTAACTTTTTAATGATTTCTTTCCATTTTTTATGAATTTTTTAGTTGATATAATGAATCCGAGTACTTGAGAAATAAATTAAATGATGACAAATAATAATTTTTTTGCAATTGGAAAAATATTCGGACAATTTGGAGGAAATTTTTAAATGAAAATGAATAATTGAAGAGGCGACGGAGCAATGGGAGAGGGGCGATTAACGGACAGCACAAAAGTCAATTAAAATAAATTCAAAATGACCCGCCCAAATAATATTTTGAAATTTATTTGCAGATGTCCTAAAGAATTTACTATCTAATAAAACTATTTAAATAAATCCCCAGGGTGTCCATTTTAAATTAATTAATGGGAAAATTGTTGAGCTTTTTTGAATCAAGGATTTTACGGACAATAGCAGAAGAAAAAATTTAATTAAAATTAAAATAAATGTAAATAAATTAATTCAAATTAATTTTACAGTGAATGCTAAGAGGGAGAGACCGGAAAAGAAGCTCGAGAGAGGGGAAAAGCATCAGTACAATTCTCGCTTTTCTCGCTTTTCCTCCCTTCGGATTAATCACATCGCAAATTCCCATTTTTCCTTTTTCCTTAAACGGAAAAATTACGACTGAAAAAGTGTACACCCTTTTGTGCGGAGGGCCTTTTGTTGAAGACCCTTTTTTGACAATTTTTGGCAGGTCCAACGGAGTTGGGCCTTAAAACGGACGGGGAACGATCAGTATTTTTATTGTAAGTGATTTTGGCATCAGAAAATTAAAATTTCAATAAATAAATATAACTTTTGGTTTAATTTATTAATTCTCGTGGGGAATCGCTTCCAATTTCGAAAAAACCAGTGTCAAAAAGTCGTCAATTTCAAATGCATTGCGGTTTTAAAAATTATTTTATTTAATATTTATAATTTATTTTATAATTTTCGGAAGGATTCAGGTCCAGGTCATTTTCGGCAAACTGGATTTTTTCTGGACCTGGATTTTAGGTCCAGGTCAATTTGAAAATCAGGTCCAGGTCCAGTCTTTTTCAAAATACAAAACTCTAGTTTATTCACTTAATGTTGTATTTAATTAATATAATATTTTGGAATTAATGATAATTTGGCTATTTTGCCAAAGCTATAAAAAAAATTTTTTTTTTTGATTTTTAATAAAAATTCATTTTAAATAATGAATTCCTTCTTTTTGATGAAATAAATCTTTTTTATTCATTAATGTTTTGTTTAGTTAATTTTTGAGTTTGATTTACATAATTCTAATATTATTTTAATAATTTGGTTATTTCATATTTCAAACGGAATAGATAAGTATTTGCAGGAAATTTCAGCCTAAAATAACAGAGTGTTTTATATTACTTTATTTTTTAATTCATTAATGAGGTGTTTAATTAAGTATTTTGGAATTAATGATAATTTATTTAACTTAATTTTTTTTTGCCAATTTTTTGGCTTTTAAAATATTTTCGGTTTTCTTTTTTTTTACTTTGATTTTGTTATTAATATTTTTAGGCAACAATTGAATCATTATTATTATCATTGTCCAATTTTGCATTAATTAAATAATATCATTTATGTCCACAATTGTTATTCTTCTTTTATTTTATTTTATTATATTTATTAACCAATCATTTCAATTTTTTGCACTTTTAATGATGACATTTGAAAATATTTAAATCAATGAAAGAATCAAATACTATTGATTAACAGAATTAAATTTGAAAAAAAGATTGACATGACCGTAAATTCTCCTGACAAATTTTGAATTTTTGTAAAATTTCTTAAAAAATAACCAAGAATTATACAAAAAAACTTTCATTGTCCAAAAATATATTAAACATATACGGAAAAACCCCTTTCGAAATTTTAAAGTCAATCTATTGGAACTCTTCCGGGGATTAAAGACCTCAAATAAAACCAAAAAATAAATTAAATTTTTCATGGAAATGAGGTTTTTCCTGAAAATTTTATTCAAGAATCAAATTTTAATTCTTGCTTAAAAATTATGTTGCTGATAAAATTATCTTATAAGCTCTATAAAAATGGAAGAAATTTTTACATAAATTAACTTTATTAAAATAAATTTTTAATTAATTTGATAATCTAATATGGCTTTTAAAATATTAAGGTTTTGTTGCTTTTCTATTTTACTTATTTTTAAACTCATGCTTAAAGCACTAGCGCTTGTTGCTTTGTTTTCCTCCGCCTTCTCCTTTTTTAAATGGTTTAATTTTATATTTGTTTTCGAATTTTATTGGTAATATTATTTTTAAATGTTCTCATATTGAAATCATTTATATAAATAATAAAATATATATATATATATATATGGAATACGATTTCCTTTTTCACGTAATCATGTCGTCTCTTGGGACTTCTGCTCTTTTGTTCGTGCGGGTTTTTGTATTTTAATTAATATTTGGAAATGTATTTACCTGAAATATGCTTTGTTTCAATGATAAATTATCTTTCTATAATTAATACAAAATATTTATAATTTTTTAAATTGATTTATTTGCATAATTTAAATTAATTTAGCTGATTAAAAAGAAAAATATAACAAATTAGTTTTATAGAGAAATAAAATTTTAATTGGTGCTTTATCATCTGAAAATCAAATTAATCATCAGTTATACTGTATTTATTGATAACAATTTATTGAGTATTATATACACCAAAGTTCATTTTTGTATTTTGTTTTCACATCAAAATTTATTCCTAAATTTAATTAAATTTTTATGTTTATTTCATTTATTTTTTTAATCTTCTATGGTGGAGTACCGCAAAATAAGCGTATAGCGCTTTTGATTGATTTTTGACAACACTTTACAAAGTTCATTATCGTATTTTGTTTTCTATCAAAATTTATTCATAAATTTAATTAATTTTGATTTTGCTTATTTATTATTTTTGGCTAACTTTTTAAAGACTTCTTTTCATTTTTAATGCTTTATGCAAATCAATAAATATGTATTATTTATTGCGTGCTGCCGCTAATTGTTTAACATTTTGTTGGGGCAAAGACAAAGAAACTGAATAAATTATGTTTTTTTTTCTAAATAATTAAATTTATTTAAATTCTAATGTTTAAATTATGATTTCTTTTAATTATATTTATTTAAATTATTATTTTTTTAATAATTAAATTTATTTAATTATGATTTTTTTAATAATTTATTTGTTTATTGCTTTAACTCCTCGTCATTTTGAAGAGTATTTAAATATGAACATTGTTTTCCGGATATTTTGTGATGCTTAGCATTTATTTGTCATAAAAAGTTTTATTAATTATGTTTTAAAAATTATGAATTAATAAGAACAGATATCTTTGTTAAAGTACGACAATTTTTATTTTTATGACAAATAAAAAATTTTAAGTCTCATTTTATAACTTATCTGATTTAATAATATTTGGGCATAAATTTATTTCCCATACTGTATATTTTGAAGACAATTTTCAAATTTGTTTATTATGTGTCGGTGATTGGCTTATCATTTTATTTTGTTGCTGTTGGCTTCTGAATTCCAAATTGATAAAAGATTAAATTATTATTTGTGAAAAATTGTACATTTTCATTTATTCCGAATTTGTGCCCTTTTCGCAACATTTTCATTTATCAGTTTTTCTTTAAATATTAAAGAATTATGGTGAAAAATTCATTATTTTTAAGCATATGTTTTTAATTTTACAATATTATAATAAATTTACAAATCTTTACTTTGTATTTGTTGTTATATTTAAATTAAAATTTATTTTATTTCAATTATTTATTTAGTAACTATGGTTTTTACTTTCTACACTGTATTTAAATCATTATTATCTTAATATGGTTTTACGAATTTTGGCGTATAAAACTATTTATTTGAACGAAAATTAAAATGTTTAATTTTTCATTGAATTACTGGTATTATAGCCTATTAGGGGCAGTTCCTTCTCAGAAAAGGTTAACCATTTCTCGGTTCACATGATGAATAATCCTTTCACTTAAACCCAAATCATATAATTTAATTATTTAAATACTTAAAAAAATTAATTGCTTAATTAGTAACTAAATTAATTAATCTTATGAAGAAATACAAAAAAAATTAAATTAATTGCCCTTTTGATGTCTTTCTCTTACCGTTCCAAGTTTAAATTTTCAATATTTTTAATAATTTGTTGTACGGCTAATTAATATTTATTATTTTTCTATGAAAGTGTCAATGGTTAATAGTTACAAATGATTTTCTGATTTATGTTAATCACATTAAGTTTAGTTTAACTTTTATAAATTGAATGTTTTGAATAAATAATGAGAATTAATTATTTATTTAGTTGCTGTAATAATTTAATTATTATAAATATAAAACTGTTTTTATTTTTTTAATTTGCTTTAATTTAATTTAATGTATTTATTATTATTTTCTATTTTTTATTCCCGTTCCATAACCACCAAACGCCAAAGCAGCTGCGCCTGTGATCACGCTTGCCTAATTTTTATTTTTGGTTCATAATTTTTGGCTATTTTCGACATAATTGTTCAATTTAGTCACATTAAATGAAATTTAAATTATTACATCATTTTTTGCGTTATTTATTTATATAAAAATAAGTAAATTATTGAATGTTCTGACAATAATAAAATGAAAACGAAAAGCAACATTTTCAAACTTAGTGAAATTTGCAGCCATATTTTCATTAGTTTTTTCAAATCTGTGCTTTTTCAGCAACTTTTTTTATAATTTTATTTGCAAATTTAATTGTGGTTTTATGAATAAGAATTTAAAAAATGAAATTTAATAATTTTTCAACTTTTTTTAAAAAAATCCCATTTTTAAATTTATAAGCAAATAATTTTTACTAAAATTGTATAAAATTAAAATTACCAAATAATCAATTGTTTCAGTTTTATTTTTACTTTCATTTTATCATATTATTTTTAATTTTTATTGCTATATGAAAAATTAGTCTCGCATTAATTAAAATAAATATTAATTTTGTAGTCAGATTTTTGTACCAAACTAATTAAACGAAGTCAATGCCCACTTAAATAAATAGTCGATAATTATTTAGGAGAAGACTTTATTAAGACGAAGATAAAATTAATAATATGATAATATGCAATACGAATGAATGAATGTCAATGCTAATGGGGAAATGTTTTACAAAATAATATAAAAATGGGAACAGATCGCCAATAATATTTAAATGCATTGTCATTTCCTCACATGCCCCCGTCCGCACAAGAATCGGTCCCCGATTCTAATTAAGAATCTAATCGACATAGAATAAATTTAAAACAGAGAGATATGCATTGTTGTAGTTTTCAAAAAAAAAAAATTAAATTTTATCGCGATTGGAAATTGCATTTAAAAATGAGTCAACAAAGCGGGCGTGAAATAAATGGGTAACAAGCATAAATAAAATCCCGAGTCTGAGGCTTCCAAAATTTTTACATTTCTTTATTAATTTGTAAGCGCTTAATCTCATTTTATTAAAATATTCATATTAAATTTTGTTTATTTATTTATTTTTAATTTGGAATATCGGCATTTTTATTTATATTAAACTCTTGTTCCCTTACCGCACATCCCCTGCTGGTTCCGGCCTCTCCGCCTGCCAATTTAATATGTGTTTTTATTTGTTAATCATATTTATAGATTATATACATAAGTAAGCAGTATTTGATTCGCTTTTTAAATTTTGTGTATTAATTCTATTATGTTATATATTCCTTTGAAATTGTGTGATTTTATTTTTTCTATTAAAGTATTTATTATTTATGGGTTTTTGTGGTGTTTAAATTTTTTTTTAAATTTGATTTTATGTAATTTTGAACAATATGACACTTTGTTTATTAATAAATTATTTATTTTTTGAATTCTCTCAATTGTTCTTCTGCATTTTGTCGATTTTTTCTTATGGCCTTTTGCTGCGCTTCTTGACAAGGTAATGGGCAAAAGCATTTTAATTGAACAAATATTTTCTTAGTTTTGCTCTTTAATTTGTCAATTTTTTTTTTGTTTGTTTTTTTCTGTAATTGTATGAAAACTTAAAGAATTAATAATATATTTATTTAATTTGTTATTTTTGGGCTTTTTATTTATGCATATTTACCCTGATCAATGAATGAACTGAAGTTACTTTTCTTTTCTTCATCCTGTCAAATTAATTATAAATAATTTGAATTAAAATTTATTTCTTTTTTACTAATTTTTTATCTATCAATTGATTTTTTTTATTTATTTAGACTTTAAAAATAGCAAATTTATTCATTATAAATTAAAATAATATTTTTAACTGTGCCATTTAGAATAATTTAATGTTAATTTGGTTTTGCAATTTTTTTTTATTTTTTCTATTATGCTGCTTTGATTTAGTACATAAAATTTACTAATTAATTCTCATGTGTTTGGAGGTTTTGTGGTGTGATTGGATTCTGCATTTGTTATCGTATAACATTTATTTCTTATAAAATGAAAATAAAATTTAATTTATAAATCATTTTTCTGCCCTTGTTTTTAAAATGTGTCCATTTTTTTTTAATGATATTTAAAAAAATTCTATCTCAATTTAATTGGTTGTCTTTTTTAAATAAAATTCTTTTCTATTTTTCTCTTTGAGCCAAAGGATATTATATTTAATAAAAAATATAAATAGTTTCATTTGTAGATATATATGATGACCGAGAGTCTGTAATAGGATTGAAGTTTCATTTTGTAAGTTTTCTTAAAATATTCAGACTTAAATTTTCCGATGGTGCCATTGCACTCAGGGAGGATGAAATTACTGAATTATGCGTGAAAATTATGAAAGGGAATTTAGAGAAAATGTTGGGGAAGAAATTGGGTGTGTAGAGAGAAGAAAAGGGTTCTAATAATAGATAAAACTGCTGATTAATGGTTTTCCTTATCAAATCCTTCAATTTTCATTTTATAAATATGTACTAACATATAAAAATTTTAAAATGGATATTTTGTTTTTAAATTTTGAAAACTTAATCTATTTAAATAATTAAAGAGAATTAATTGTTTAATTAATAGGTCGAAATAATTTATAAAAGTTTATTAATGATATTTGAATATTTTTTCATTTTAAGTTCAATAATAAATAAAATAATGGATATTAGTTCATATTAATTAATTTCCATTTATTGTTTTAATATTCGTTAAAACTAATAATTTTATTTTTTATTTAAATTGAACTTATTAATTCTCGTGTTGCCAATTTCAGCACATTACAAATTAGGGTTCCTCTCCGAATCGTTAATTACTTTACTTAATTACAAAACCCGAACATATACATTCAATTAGCTATATTTCTTTAAGAAAGCATGTTTTTTTTCTTACTTTCTTGCATTCCTTTTTATATACTTATTTTTTAATATTTACATTTCATTTGTTATAATTTTAAAAATTTAAAAATTATTCAACTTTTATTAAAGTATTCAGCTTTAATGTTTTTTTTATTTTATAGTTTATTTCATATTTTCATTTTGTAACATTTTATAAATATCTCTACTAATCTTTATCAAATTTGTGTTTTCCTTTTTACATTAATTTATTTTCCAATAAAATGTTAATTTTATTTTAAATGAATATTTTTAATGAAGCTATAATTTATTTAATTTTCATATTTTCGTTAATTCTTGATCTGTCTCATTCGTTATTGACAGTTGACTGTGACGATAATATGATGTAATTAAAATTCGACTTGTTTTAATCAATTACGCTGTTTTGGTCTAATTATTTTTAAAATTTATTATTTATAGCAATTTTTTAGTATATTGTCATTTTTATTAATTTTATTACTTGGTTTTAAATCGGCGCCTGCCCAGGAAATTTTAAATTTTTTTTTGGTCATATATTGAATATTTTACATCAATAATTAATAAAAAAATAAGTGATATTAATTAGTTTATTATTAAGTTTCCATTTACATTTTATTATGTATTTCTTTAAATGTTTGGTTTTTAATTTTAATTAAAATTATTTCAAATTTATGGGTTATTTGAATTTGAATTTATATTTAATATTTATTTATTATTTTTATAACAATTTTTGAGTTCTTAAAATTTAATTAATTATCTTTTGTTATCTTTTCATTTTGTTATTATAATAATTTATTACATTATGTGATTATCTAAAATATAAAAAAGAATTTTTTTTTAAATTATTTCTTTAAAATTTGCTAAAATTAAGAATTTTGTTTATTTTTTTCATAAAAATTTTGCCATTCCTTTTTATATTTTATTCATTATTAGTAGAATTATAAATTGTATGAATTTAGTAAATTTACGTATTTTGTTTCGCTTCTGAAAATTTTATTGGGATTTTCGTTTCATTAAAAATGCAATGAAATCGGCAAAATAAACCCAAAGAAATGAAAAATAAAAAATTTTCCTTGGAAAAATTGCAAAAAGCAAAACAACGAAAAACTATTTATGTCAATGGAATGAATTAATTTATAATATTGTTACAGTACAATTTGAATAAACATTTATTAATCTTTGTATATAAAAAAATTTATAATTACAATGATTAAATTAAAAAAAATTTTGAAAAAAGCTTATGATATATAATTAATAAAAATAATGATAAAATAAACACTTCGGAATGGAGGAAAATAATACGTCATGAAGCGGCCTTCAAGGAAGTTAAAAATAGGAATTAATAATCAATTAATATATTTACCTCAGCATTACCTTGACCATAATTCCATTGACGAAAAACATCATTCCAACGATGACTTTTTATTTTCATTTATATATTTTTTTTTCTTTTTCAATATATTTTTATTTAGGTAATTCGTTCATTTGTTCTATTTTATATTTTGTCAAATATTCATTAATTGCAATTTCATATTTTTCATTTAAAAATGTATTTAAAATATCTTTCTTTGAACATAAAGGTTTGATGCTATAGTCAATTTTAATTCCACTATCCTTTTTTGTTAACTAATTATATGTAAAAAAAAAAAATTGTTTGTCTTTCGTTGTTTTTGGTAAGCATATTTTAAATTCTGTTGATATATTTTAATGTTTTTCTTTTTATCTAATTTTTCGATATATTTTAATGTTTTTCTTTTTATCTAATTTTTCGATATATTTTAATGTTTTTCTTTTTATCTAATTTTTCTTTTTATTTAAAAAAATAGATATACAATATTTGGTTTTTTATATTTTTGTCATTGTATTTAAAGAATTAATTAAGGGTTAATTATATTAGGCATCCTTTTTTAAGTTACTTTCGTTTTTATTTTTATGCTATTTAAAATTTTTTTTTTTAATATTTCATTTTAAAGATATAGATTGTTTGATTTGATTAAAATTTAAAATTTGTTTTAAAATATAAATTAACTGCTAATTAAATAATTTAATTTTTGCATTCTTGCATTAAAATATTCAGAATTTTCAGCGCTTAATAAAAATTGTCTGCAAAATTTCAAATGGTTTCATACTTTTTAACATAAATTTAAACATTTTAAAAACTTAAAATTTGTCGTAAAAATTTTTCGTGAAATTTTCAAGTTTTATAAAAAGCTGCGGATATTTAAAAAACATTTATTTGTAGTCAATGAAACAATTTGAAATTTGAGATAGAAGCCCTATACCGATTAAAAACGCAAAAATGGTGAAATACGGATTATTCCTGAAAATCCCAAAAAATATGGATTTATATATGCACTAAAAAGCTTCACCAAAACAAAAAAAAATTTGTCGTAGAAATGCTATTTTTGAGCTTTTTTATAGCATATATGCAAAAAATGTAAATCCATACAAATTATAACCCTTCAAAAATGAATAAATAAAAAAAAGGAATGTCAAAATTTCGAAGTACAAAAAAAAAAAGTTTTATTTTTAGGGCACCAAAACATGGATTTAAAATCCCGAAATATGGACCTAAAACCTAGAAACATGGAACTAAAATTGAAAATATGACATAATTAATTAGGGTAAATTTTCCAAAATCCACCTAGAGACTCAAGAACGAAACCGAAACCCGAAAAAACTCGAGACTTTTCTCGGGCCGAGACTAAACGAGACTTTTTCATAATTTTTTTATACACAAAAAAAACAGATGAAAAATTTTTATTTATTTAAAAAAGCAATTTTTTAAAGATTATCTTAGCAACTTTAAAAGGATTGTAAATTAGTGTTCTTCCACGAACAATTAAAAATGCGAACCCATACAAGCATTGAACAGTTAAAATTAATCGTTAGTTATTCAGTATTTATTGACAACACTTAATTTTATACTGTATATTCCAAAGTTCATTTTTGTTTTTTCTTTTAACATTAAAATTTATTCTTAAATTTAATAAAATTTCATTGTTTTTTTAGGATCTTCTATGGCGAATTACCGCAAAATGAGCGTATAGAGCGCCTTTAATTGATTTAAATATTTATATAATTATTTTTATAAATTAAATATCATAATTTTCTTTTAAAGCTTTTTTCATAGAATTTTTGTTGTTTTTTATGAATGATAATTAAGGCTGGGAATTCTTTTACTTTTGGCTAACTTTTTAATGACTTCTTTCCATTTTTAATGATTTTTATGACTTTTTTAGTTTGATTTTTTGGCGGATATTATTTTGTTTATAATGAATCCGAGTACATGAGAAATAAATTAATCATGCTAAATAACAATTTTTGCAATTGAAAATTATTCGCACAGTTTGGGAGGAAATTTAAAAAGTTGGCGGAGCGACGGAGCAATGGGAGAGGGACAATTAACGGACAGAGCACAAAAGTCAATTAAAATAAATTCAAAATGACCGCCCAAATATAATTTTTTGAAATTTAATTTGCATATGTTTAAAGAAAATTGCTAACAAATAAAACTATTCAAATAAATCTCCAGGGTGTCCATTTAAAATTAATTAATGGGAAAATTGTTGAGCTTTTTTTTAATCAAGGATTTAACGGACTATAGCAGAAGCAAAAATAATAAATAAGCATTAATTTTTGCTTTTCGTGAAAATTAGTGATTGAAACGGTGATGAGTTATTTTCTTTTTATTAATATTTTTTCCAACTTTATTATATTATCATTTTATTTTATTAGTTAAATTTTTAGATAAATAAACCTTTTCTCATCATCAATCAATTATCATTTAATAATTACAATTTTTAATCAAAATTACATTTAAATATGCATATTTTCTTTCCACCGACTAATTTTAAATTATTAATTAATATTATAATTTTAAATAAAAATCGTTTTTGACTTTGTAAGATTTTTTACTTCGCCAGCATTATAATTATAATTATATTAAAAATATTAAGCTTATATTGTTTTATATATTTTTTGAATTAATTGATTAATTAATTAATTATAAAAAATTTGTTTTTCATAAAAATTTATTTACTAATCTCGCTTCATTTCAATAAAAAGTTAATTTTATTTTTAATGAATATTTTTAATGAAGCTATAATTTATTTTAATTTTCTTTTTTAATTCTTGATCTGTCTCACGCGTTATTGACAATTTCTGTGACGATAATATGATGTAATTTTTGTTTATTATTCATTAAAATCGATTTGTTTTAATCAATTACGCTGTTATAGTCTAATTATTTATTAAAATTATTATTTATAGCAATTTTCAATCAAAAATTAAATTGAATCTATTACTTGGTTTTAAAGAGCGTTTTTTGTTTTACAATGTTTGAATAAATTTTTATTAGACTGTATTTGAATGTTTTTACATTTTAAGTCCAATAATTAGAGATGGGATTTTTAGGTTTTTATCTATTTTTTTGCGGCTTAGCTATGATGAGAGAAGCCCAAAAATAGCATTTTCTCTGAACAATTTTCGATTTAGAGCGACTTTTTAGCACCTAAAATTACCTAAAACTGGATTTTCGGTCAATAGCACCTATTTTGACTTTTTCGAGTTTTAGCACCTGTTTTGGCCTTTTTCCAGAAATTTCATAGCAAAATGCAATAAAAACGTAAATTACACCCCTAAGAATCGATCCCAAAAAATTTTAAAAATATACTCCTAAAAATTGACCAAAATTTCAGGAAATATTCCCCTAAGAAATAAAAAAAATTTCTCAATAATTCGTCTGCAAAATTTATTTATTTATTTTCTTGACCACTTGCATTTGTGCGGGCGAAATTGATAAAAAAATTAGTCACTTTTGGAATTTTTATGTATAAAAACATTGGGTTTTTTCAATTTTTAACACCTATTTTCGCACCTATTTTGACATTTTGGGGGGGTTTTTAGCACCTATTTTAGTACTTATTTTGGCATTTTTAGCATCTAAAAATCCCATCTCTACTAATAATAAATAGAATAGGTATATTAGTTTTATTTGAACATATTAATTCTCTTGTTGCCAGTTTCAGTACATTAACAGTATCCCTTATTTATTTGGACACAAAAGTATTCCGCGACACCCGGTGGCATTTTTGAAGGAAAAAATTTTTTGTATTAATTAAAATTTAGATTTTTATTATCTTGGCCAAATTTGGAGTTAATTTAGACCGTTTGTATTGTTGTATTGTTTCGATAGTTTCTTAGTTTAATGTTGATAATTATTTATGATTTAAATGACATTACCATAATATTTATTATATGTCTTCTTCTGTAATTATTATTTATAGCTTTTTTGTAAATAATTAATTTTTTAAATTTTGTCTTATTTAAAATTATAATTATTACGAATTTATTCATAAAAGTTATCAGAATATTTCTGGACAGTAAAAATTCAGATCACTTAATTTTGCGCAAATAAAATAATTAAATTTAGCATTGATATTCATATTTAGGTATTTATATCATTATTAATTTAATTATGAGTTGTTTAAATAATTAAACTTATTTTAATTATACTTTTTTTTAATATTAAATTTATTTTAATTATAATTGTTTGTTTTATAAAGCTCGGCTTGTAAGATGGTGGTGGTTGGGTGGTTGGATTATATAATGATTGTAACATTTATTTGTTTTATGAAATTATAATCAAATTATATTTTTTGTTGTATATTTTCAATTAATAAGTTATCTGATTTGATAAATATTTTTAATTTCTTTAACAATTTTAATTAAATTTTTTTTATAAATTATTAAATTTTTATTTTTAAATAATAAATTTTTTTTTCTGGAAAAGTAAAGATAAAATTGTAGCATAAAAATTTTAACCAAAATCTTCGTTTTTATTTATAATGAAATAACAAAAAATAAATAAAATAATATTTATATTTACTCCTTTTATTACATTTTTTAAGTTTTGTATTTTTGAGATAATTTTCCAATAAAAAATTTTTTATTTTTAAATGCTTATTTATTATTAAAATAAATTATTTTTAAAATTAGTTAAAATTAAGAGTTTTTTTATTTATTTAATTAAATATCTTTGTTCTCTTGTTTGGTTTTCCTCTCACTAGTCTCACCTCTATGCCTTTATTTTACAAAATAATTAGATTAATAAATAAAAGTCTTCTGTTTAATAAATAAATTATATTTTTTTTCATTTTTCTGTAAATATATTCTTTTCTTATTATATTATTTTAAAATTTTTTCTTCTTTTTTTAACACATTTATTTCAAATTAATTTGGTTAATTTTAAGTATTTTTGTATGGAATATAATTAAAAGAATTAATTGAGTTTTAAAAGCAACACTACATTTTTTTTTGTTAATTTTGGGTGAAAATTTTTTAAAAAGCATTTAAAAGTTGGCAAATGTTTATTATAAAAACTAATTTTTTCTCTTCTCTAACATGGAAATATTCTCTTATCTTTCCCGTTAAATGAATTTACTTATTCTGTGCGATCTGTTAATTTTTATTTATTCATAATTTTCTTATTCAATGGAAAATATAAATAAAGTAATTATGCATAATTTATATTAAACATTTTTTCGTTTATTTAATATGTACTGAGATTAATTTGGGAAACTTTTCATTTTATTTTACTTCAAAAAACAATCTGTTAAAAAATATTATTTTTAATAAATTATACTGAAATTAAGGAATAATTATTTTTTAAATCTTTTTTACAATTTTAAAAGAAAATTAATTAACACAATTATATTTTATAAATTATATAAAAAGTAAGAAATTATTCTATTCATGATTCAGTATTGATATTTTATATCTTGTTCATTTTGTTTTAATATTAAGAATTTTCTTAAATTTATTTTAAGCACTAGAATTATACATTTTACTAAATCAATTCTTTATTTTATATTTCGAATTGTGAATTATTTATAAGAATTTATTTATTATGTCTTAAAATTATATTTAATCGAAAATTTAAAAAAATATTTATTTTATTTCGTTTTTATTAAATTCTATCGAGGTTTTCGCTCTATGATCCATTAGAGCTTGAACGCTAGCGGCTTTATAAATTTGTAATTTATTGAAAATGTTCATTTTGAGTTTGTCTATATAATTAATTTTTAAACTTTACAGTTTTATTATATGATTTTTTGTGCCTTTCTTTGATATTACCATTTAATTAATAACAAAAATATTAATGATTTGAAATTTTTTTAAACTTTTTTCCATTAAATAATTGTCTATTAAATAGTTTAGTATAAATTCAATATTTTTATAGATTAAAATGATTAATATAGTAAATTTACGTTTTCTTTTATTTGATCAACATAATTTCTTTCGTTTATTAATTATATTTTATTTAAAAAAAAATTAATTGCAATTATTGATTAAGCATATTTTTCTCGTACGGACGATAGAAATTTTCTCTATTTTCATGGCGTCACGTCATTTTTTCTTAAAAAATAAATAAATATTTTGTTGTTTTGCTTTACACATTATTTCTTGCTAGGTAACTGTTTTACTTATTAAGAAATTTAATTAAATTTTCATTTGTCACTTTCACATTCGAATCAACTATATTAAAAATAAGAAAACATATATTATTAATTTTGAATTATTTGGATGAATAATTTTCTTTTATGGGGTATTATTTATTTACTTTATTGGGAAGGGAATTTCAAATTAATAATTTTTTATAAAATATTAATTTTAGTGTTACAATATTTAAAATTTTAGCACTGAAAAGTATGTTTGCTCTAGTCTAAATGCGAACAGATTCGTATGATATTAATTTTGAGTCTTATTTTGATATAAAAATAATATTATTTTATGCTTTTTCACTTTACACAAATGTTTAGAAAACTGATCTTATTTTGTGATTTTGAGGAAAAAAATTTTAGTGAATGTATGTCGGGAAATTTTGGAAATTTTAACTCTATTTGTTAACAGTTTTTGCATAATATTGCCATTATGACCGTGACTAACCCTACTCAAAAATATAAATTATTTTCTCTCTCAATTTGTTAATACATTTTTTTTTATTAATTTACAAAAATTTTGATGAATCGTAATTTTTAAAAGAAGTTAATTCTTTGAATTTTATTTTCCCAGCCTTTATTTTTATATACAAATTATATCATATAAAGTTCATTATTTTATTATTGATTGTATTTAATTTGCTTCAGAAAAAGAAATGAACAAATTTAAAATAAATTTCTTTCTTTATTATATTTATATATTTTATGAAATTATTACAATCTTGACACTCGTTTACGAATCCATTTTCTCCGCCTCTTCCGCCATTTTATTAGTTTTCTTTTTGTTAATTATATGTACTTTTTAATTCATGTAAATATGGATTAGATTGGATGATTTATATAAAACTCTTAACATTATTTGCAAAATTTATTTAGACAAATCTAATTTTTCCTTTTATTTTTCAAATTAATTATTTTTTATTTTGTTCCATTCTTTGTAATGTTCTTATTACAGTCAGGTGCAAAAGTATACGGGCAAAACATTTATCCTACAGTGACTCAATTTTTTTTCGAGAAAAAATTCTTTCAGAAAATTTCATTATGTTTCAAAAAAGTTATGGACAAAAAATTCTGACTCAAGGTTTTTTGAAATTTTGTGACCATAACTTTTTTATTATTTTGTATAAAAATTTTAATATTATGAAGACAATACTTAAAGCTATTGAATGATACCAACAATTATTAATTTGGTTGAAATTGGGCCAAGATACTAATTTATATGTCTTATATTTTTTATTTCCCTACCCCTTGGCGGTTTTTAAGAAACGACCCAGCACAATTAATTTCCATGACACCCTCAGCTCGTCTGATAAGCATCATTGCTTTGCTCACTTTAATTGTGTTCAATCATTTTAAATAAAAACTTAAAATTCGCATTTAATTATTTTTCAAATATCATAGTAAAAATATTTAAAGTATATTTATGATATCAATTTTATTTTCAATTTGGATTTTTTTTTTGCTTGGATGATTTTTAAAATAACACTTTATAACTTTTTCATTTCTTTATTGTTCTTATAAGAATTATTCTCACTTTATTAAAATATTCATATTTTAAATATTGTTCATTTTTTATTATTTTAATTTTACTATTTTCATTTATATTAAACTCTTGTCCCCAAGAAACTTTGAGATCTTTCAGTGGTCGATTCTAATATTTTTTATTTGCAAATTATTTTGAAAATTTATAATTTATCAATGAATATTCAAATTAATTTATTTTTCATCAATTTATAAATGAATGTTTATTTGTTCTCAGTTAATTTGATTTTTTAAATGATAATCTCTTTTTGTATATATAATAATTTTGATTGGATGAATATTTGCTAAATCACGCCCTCTGCCTTATTTTGCAATACATTTAAATACATTCAAATAGTATGTAAGAGTAATAGTAAATTAAATTTAAAAAAAATACTTTCTTTAATTTAGGTGTATTCTTAAAATTAATTAATTATTATTTCATTTTATGTTTTTGGATTTTTTTTGTTTTTTTAACCTCTTGATCATATTTTTTCTTGCTTGTATTTCTCGAAGCACTTATAAGAAACATTTAAATTCCTTTGTTGAGTTTGAAAATTTTCTTAATTTATTTTGTAGTTTGAAGCCAAAAAAGCTCATAAAATTTATGTTTCTTTTCTTTGTTAATTTATTTATCAATTATTGATGTTATAATATAAAAATGTATTCCTATTTTTATAAAATATTCATATTTTAAATGCTGTTCATTTTTATAATTTTGTTTTTCTTAAAAATGCTAAATACGGCCGAATTTATATCAGATGATAAAAGTAAACATAAAATTTATTCATTTTAGGAAAAAAAGCTAATAATATTTTAAATTTACAAATTTTTAAGAAAACTTTAATCATGACAATATTGTCAAGAAATTTTCACAAAGACTTGGCCTCTAAACTCAAGACCGAGATTTTATTTTCTTTCATTCTTTTTAACATTCTTTATGATGTGTTAATTTAGTATTTTTGATGTTTTCATTATTTATTTATTGCTCTTATATTTTAAAAATTATTTCGATAAATGTTAAAGAAAAATATGAAGATGATCCCTCTAATTAATAGATTTATCGTTTTATAAATATTAATATTTACTATTGTTATTATTTTATAGGAATTATTTTCCTAACTTTATTTTATTATAATCATCATATGAAAATTATTTAAAGATGAATTTGTTTCATTTTATTCAAATTATTTTCTGAATATGATTCTTGGAATTTCTTTCTTAAGTACCAAAACCGCGGAAGTCGACGACACTTGCGAATATTCGGGAAGAATTTGAAAACCCGGACGTACTTGTCAGAATGATTTGAAGTTTTGCAGACAAATACTTTAATATAAGGACTATCAGCCTACTAAATTTCATAAGATTTACATAATACATTAAAACTTTTTTATAAAAATCCGCTTGTTTTTAAAACTTATAGTCCCTATTTTAAAGTATTTTCCTGCAAAATTTCGAATCATTCTGACAACTATGAACTAGAGACCGGACAACTGGGGTCGGAGGGATCCCGACTGAATCCCGATCCCGATCAATCCCGAACATTTTTGAAAATCGCTCGGGACGGGTCCCGGTGTCGGGATCCCGAAAAAAAATTGTCGCTTATTAGCTTTTAATTGCAAAAATTTGCGTTTTTTCAAATAATTTTAAAAGTACTGGTTTGAAGCAATTTCGCAAAATGTTCTGGTTTTCGACCCCAAAATCTTATTTTTTGGTCCCGATGGTCTTGTTTTTGTGCTCCTCATCTCAATTTATAGATGTGTTTAGCAGTTGATCAGCTTATATAAAATATTATAATTAAGTTATTGCTAATTAATTTATTATAAATCGTTTTTTAATTTTGTAATATAATCAAATAAATGTATTAATTAACCTTACATTGTTTGTTTTTCAGACTATTCGTCTATTTTTTCAATATAAATAAATAATATTAAAAGAATTAAGAATCGATTTCTTAAGTTGCTTCTTTTTTTTTTTGCTGTCGTGCTTTACATTCGAAATTAATTTATACCATAGTTTTCGCATTTTATTTGCTTATTTGAATTACTTATAAATATAAAGGCTGATTGGCTGATTTGTGTAAAAAATAAAAATAATTTTTTGATTTCCATTTTATTTATTTTATTGATATAATTTAAAAGCATATTTTTCAGGTTAATTCGGCATTGTTTTAAGTATTTATTGTTTTATAGAAACAATACTTTTGATGGGTTTTCTTTATTATTTTTGTCAATTATTTGAGCATATGTTTTGGGTATTTTATTTTTCTCACTTTTATAAAATGAGTCATTTTTTAATAACTTTTTTGCTTCTGAATAATATTTGTTGTTTTCAGCTTGCTTTTATCCAATTTTTTCATTTCATTTTAAAACAAAATTTACTTTATTCTTTATCTATATATTCGTCCATAGTGAGTAAAATTGGCTTGTATTAACCGCTATTACATTGCAGAGAACAAATTAATTTATAGAGAAATAAAATTTTAATTGATACATTATCATCTGAAAATCAAATTAATCATCAGTTATACAGTATTTATTGACAACATTTATTGTATACTGTATATCCCAAAGTTTATTTTTGTATTTTCTTTTAACATTAAAATGTATTTTTAAATTTAATTAAATTTTGATTTTGCTTATTTCTTTTGTTTTTTTAGAATCTTCTATGGTGAATTACCGCAAAATGTGCGTATAGAGCGCCTTTAATTGATTTAAATATTTATATAATTATTTTTATAAATACTCAAAATATCTAATTTTTTAAAGCTTTTTTCATAGAAATTTTTGTTGTTTTTGATGAATGATAATTAAGGCTGAGGATTCTTTTACTTTTGGCTAACTTTTTTTATGAATTCTTTCCATTTTTAATGATTTTTATGACTTTTTTTAGTTGATTTTTTGGCGGATATTATTGTTTATAATGAATCCGAGTACTTGAGAAATAAATTAAATGATGACAAATAATAAATTTTTTGCAATTGGAAAATTATTCGGACAATTTGGAGGAAATTTTTAAATGAAAATGAAAAAGTTGGCGGGGCGACGGAGCAATGGGAGAGGGACAATTAACGGACAGAGCACAAAAGTCAATTAAAATGAATGCAAAATGACCGCCCAAATAAATTATTTGAAATTAATTTAGCAGATGTCGTAAAGAAAATTGCTAACAAATAAAACTATTCAAATAAATCTCCAGGGTGTCCATTTCAAATTAATTAATGGGAAAATTGTTGAGCTTTTTTTAATCAAGGATTTAACAAACTAAGCAGAAGAAAAAATTAAAAATTAAAGTTAAAATAAATGTAAATAAATTGTAATTCAAATTAATTTTACAGTGAATGCTAAGAGGGAGAGACCGGAAAAGAAGCTCGAGAGAGGGGAAAAGCATCAGTACAATTCTCGCTTTTCTCGCTTTTCCTCCCTTCGGATTAATCACATCGCAAATTCCAATTTTTCCTTTTCTCTTAAACGGAAAAATTACGACTGAAAAAGTGTACACCCTTTTGTGCGGAGGGCCTTTTGCTGAAGACCCTTTTTTGACAATTTTTGGCAGACCCAACGGAGTTGGGCCTTAAAACGAATGGACCGATCAGTATTTTTGTTGTAATGTGATTTTGGCATCAAAAAATTAAAGTTTCAATAAATAAATATAACTTTTGGTTTAATTTATTAATTCTCGTAGGGAATCGCTTCCAATTCCGAAAAACCAATGCCAAAAAAGTCGTCAATTTCAAATGCATTGCGGTTTTTCAATTTAAATTCTTTCACATTTTTTTATAATCCCTTTTAAAAAATTAATTTTACTGACAATAAAGATAGGATAAGAAAAACTCGAGACTTTTCTCGAACCAAGTCTAAACAAGATTTTTGTATACTTAAAAACATTAAAATATCTTATATTTTTACATAAAAGCAATTTTTTTAAGATTACCTTACAAATTTAAAATGAGTGTAAATTAGTGTTCCTCGCGAATTAAATTAAAGACAAGAACCCAGACAATCATTTAACATTTATAAAATATTTCTTAAGAAAGTTAGTTATTTTCTTTCTTATTTTGTTGCATTCTTTTTTATGTCTTATCATGTTTTTTAATGTTTACATCTTTTTATTGCTGTTCTAATTGTTGTATTATTTTATTTAATATTAATAATTTTTTTTTATAATTTGTAATACATATATTATTTTCTTTCTTTTATTTAATCATGACGGGGCATGAGCAGTTCGAGGATGATGGAGCTGCTTTCTGCTTTAATTTATATATGAATATTTAATATTATTTTTACCATTTTAAAATATGTAAAAACATTTTTATCGTTTTATCTTGTTAATTATTATTTTTTAAATAATTATTTTATTGCTTTATTTTATTATTATCATATGAAAAGATTAAAAATTTTCCTATAGAATGTGCTTTATTGTTTTCAAATGCTTTCATACAATTTTAAATATGTTTTATTGAACTAATTAATTGATTGGAGGTCGTTTCATGACGTATTATTTTTCTCCATTCCAAAGTGTTTATTTTATCATTATTTTTAATTAATTAAATAGCGTAATACTTTTTTATTTTTCCAAATTTTTTTTATCATGAATTTTAATAAGATAAAATGCAAAATATTCTTTTTATTATGAAAATTTTTAAATTAATATTTCTATTTTTATTTTGTGTTTTAAAATTTTATAATTCAAATTTCGAATTAATTTTTATATTTTCATTAATTGTCTTCAGTTATTTTATCATGTAGTGGTGTCTCATTTTTGTTAAATATTAAAATTATATAAAATATTTATTTCTTTTTCATTTTCCTCTTTCATTTATTGTTAATTTGTTTTGAAATAATTTGCGTTTGTTTTTATTATTTATAAATATTATTATGGAAAAGTTTAAAATTATGTTAAAAGGAAAAATTCAAACAAAGATAAATAATTTTAAAAAGCAAATTTAATTTTTTATAAACTTTCGGTTTTTTAAATTCTCTCCAAAAATGAACAGAAAAAACAAAAATAATTATTGAAGAATTAATTATTTAATTTTCTGACTATTCTTAATATTCCATATTAACTGAATAAAGAAATCATTTTTTTCTAATTTCATTTTCTTTAGCTTATATTTTTACTCGTGTTACAGTTTGACTTTTTTAAATATGATTAGTAGTTAGGGACAACAAAACCACCGGATTACGGTAATGACGTCACCCAAGCCAAAAGGTATTGGCTTGGTGCAGGCCAACTGAGCGCCAGGTATTGGCAGCCTGCCAGGGCCATCTGAGCGCCAGGCCAACTGAGGCCCAGAACCCATACCTATTGTAGAGGTGCGCGACTTTTTTTGTAAAATTTTTTCTGAAAATTATTATTTTTTTTCATTTTATTATTTTTATTTTTAGTAATTTTTTAAATTTTTATTCGAAAAATTCTGCCGCAGCCAAACGGACTCGAACTTTTGGTCTGCCACCAGCCCAACACACTACCACTCTGCCATGAGACCACTTGCCAGAAAAAGGATAATTGTCAACTATATGCTGCAAAGATGATGACGTCATCACTGCGAGGGGTACGGTAGTCCGGTGAAAAATTCCAATAAATTAGCCGCAGGCAAGCGGATTCGAACTTTTGGTACCGAACTCAACACACTACCAATCTGCCACGAGAACACTTGCCAGAAAAAGTATAATTGTCCACTATATGCTGCAAAGATGATGACGTCACCACTGCGAAGTATACTGTAGTCCCGTTAAAAATCGCAATAAATATGCCGCAGTCAAGCGGACTCGAACTTTTGGTCTGCCACCAACCCAACACACTACCACTCTGCCATGAGACCACTTGCCAGAAAAAGGATAATTGTCAACTATATGCTGCAAAGATGATGAGGGCACCACTGCGAGGGGTACTGTAGCCCAGTGAAAAATCGCAATAAATATGCCGCAGTCAAGCGGACTCGAACTTTTGGTCTGCCACCAACCCAATACACTACCACTCGGCCACGAGACCACTTGCCAGCATAGGATAAATGTCTACTATATGCTTCAAAGATGGCATAATAGATTTAAATTTATTGAAATGTAAGCATTTTGGCACTAAATTCAAATTTAAAAACTGGCGCGAAATTCAAATTCAAAAATTGGCGGGAAATTCAAATATGGCTTGTATAGTCTAAAAATAGTAACACTTGACCCAGATTCGAGGGCGGGCCGCATATAAAAGGATGCGTCACTCACTTTCCATTATTTTTTTCATGTTTATATTTTTTTATTGTGTATTTGTTGTTAACCAGGGCGGTAGTTCTAGTTAACGAGCTCTGTTTATCCTGGCAACAAAAATAATTTGTTTTTTAGGTCTTGAGGTGATTATTCATACATTACTAATCTCACGAGACATTTCAGATGCCCTGTCGTCTTGTGCTTCATGGGTGGCGGTGTGCTGCTCATCAGGCCAAGATTGGTTACGTTTTGCCAATTCTTCCACGTTTGCTGTTAACCAGGGCGGTAGCGCTAATTAATTAAGATTCGAGACTTTTCAGATGCCCTGTCGTCTTGTGCTTCATGGGTGGCAGTGTGCTGCTCATCAGGCCAAGATTGGTACTATTAATAAATCAATTTCCTTCCCTGCGCAATCCCAATCAGGATAATATTTATTATAAAAGAACCTGATGCGCAATGCCTTTATAAGGCAGCCCCCTTTTTCTTTTGCAATATGCCCTCATTTATTTCGCAATGTACCCTTTGTATTTGCTCTCTACACTTTATGCTTCTCTAACCTCCCCTGTTTGCATACTCTCTCGCCAATCGATAACCATGGCCGCCACTCATTGCCTCTCTGTATCTCTAACCTCTCTTCTTTGCGTGCTCTCTCGCCAATCGATAACCATGGCCGCCACTCATTGCCTCTCTGTATCTCTAACCTCTCTTCTTTGCGTACTCTCTCGCCAATCGATAAAAAATGTGTACAGTAAAAGTAAACAGTATGCGAAATAATCAGCATTTCAAAGCACTTTATGAATCAACACTGAAGAAACACATGACATTGTTACGGAGGAAGTTATAGAATTCATCAATTCCCTTTTCTTTGTCGAAGTAAATAGTCTCAACGCTTAGCACATATCCAAACTGCTTGACAATTCCATTGAACACAATTTGGTCTCCTTCTTCGGTGATGTAGATGAGACGCGGCTTGTCCTGGTGCTCGAAAACGTAACGTTTGCGCTCCTCCTCGTATGGCACCGGGATTTTGCAGTCAAACATGACCGCAACCAAATCAAAGGCTGTGCAACATTCGGCGAGAGTGAACGGCTCCTCCTTTTTGTTCAGTTCTTCGTCCATTTTCTAAAATATTATTTCTATTTGATAATATTAATAAAGGTTAACCTCAACAGATAGTAGCTCGTTTGATGGTTCATCCAAAGACAGGCTCTCAATCATTGTGTGTTCATCAATAGGCGTAGTCAAATTGTTGAAATTCATATTTGGTTTGGCTAAACAGCATTGTAAAAGACAGAAACAGAAAATATTCATCCTAATAAATGATGGAAGAAGCTAAGAATGATTTTGAAAAAAGGGTAGGAGTAAGGATAGAAACAAAAACGACGCCACTTTTCCCGCCAATTTTTTGAATTCGAATTTAACGCGAAAGGTTTTCGTTTCAATAAATTATGGCGTTATGTATATATTGTGGCGTTTTGTCCTATTTTGCGTATTTTCAAAGTTTTTCGAAGGACTACAGTATCCTCGCAGTGGTGACGTCATCATCTTTGCAGCATATAGTGGACATTTAATCTTTTTCTGGCAAGTGGTCTCGTGGCAGAGTGGTAGTGTGTTGGGTTGGTGGCAGAGCGAAAGTTCGAGTCCGGTTGCCTGCGGCAATTTATTGCCATTTACACAGGACACAGTACCCCTCGCAGTGGTGACGTCATCATTTTTGCAGCTTATAGTTGACAATTACTCTTTTTCTGGCAAGTGGTCTCATGGCCGAGTGGTTGTGTGTTGGGTTTAGTGGCAGACCAAAAGTTCGGGTCCGCTTGCCTGCGGCTAATTTATTGCGAATTTCACCGGACTACCGTACCCCTCCCAGTGGTGACGTCATCATCTCCCCTCGCAGTGGTGACGTCATCATCTTTGCAGCATATAGATGACAATTATACTTTTTCTGGCAAGTGGTCTCATGGCAGAGTGGTAGTGTGTTGGGTTGGTTAACAAAAGTTTCGAGGCCGCTTGACTGCGGATATTTATTGCGATTTTTCACCGGACTACAGTACCCCTCGCAGTGATGACGTCATCATCTTTGTAGCATATAGTTGACATTTAATCTTTTCTGGCATGTGGTCTCATGGCCGAGTGGTTGTGTATTGGGTTAGTGGCAGACCAAAGTTCGGTCCGCTTGCCTGCGGCTAATTTATGCGAATTTTCACCGGACTACAGTACCCCGCAGTGGTGACGTCATCATCTGCGGAGAGCGGACGGTTTAAAGGTTTGTTCTTTTTGTTTTTTTAATAAATTTAAAATACCATCTTAGCCTACCGTTTCATGGGTCGCTTTATGCTGGATTACATATGAATTCTGATTACCCGGAAGACGTGCTGAAGAGCCTGTTCCTGATGTGCCTTACGTACGCAATGAAGGGAGCAGAAGCCATGAACATCGTGGCCAACCACTTCATCTTCCTTCTGACGGCACGCCACCTTGACTACGAGATTGCCGTGCACTTCAAAAACATCAAGAAGATCGACGGAACTATGGCTGAGACAATTCTGACGCGCTTTGAGATTGTCGACCAGAGCAACAAGGCGAAGGAACGGCCCTCAATCTGCGAAGAATCGTTCGTCATCGACATCACCGCGATCGAAAGCGGAAATCAGAGGAAGAAGCTGGCTGGAAAAGGGCGAAGACCCGAGTTCAACATCCCGTACAACATCTGCGATGGAGTCACGTTTGAGCTGACAAACAACGACAACTTTTGTCTCTTTCGGGCGTTTGAGTTTCTGCGAATGAAACACGTCTTGCCTCAGCAGCGATTTTCTGAGTACAAACGCGACCAAAGACGGCAACTGAACGATGTTACAGCTCTGTGTCATGCCTGTGGAATTGATGCAAGCCTTCCTTTCTACTCCATTGAAGAATATGGAGAGAGAATACAGGTATGGTAAAACATATATTTTCGATAATTAGTTTTGTATTAAGGCCTACTATGATCAGTTCCATCCTGGCTTCTTTCGTCTTTTTTGCTTTGGTACCTCCGGAATAATGAAACCATTGTGGAAAGCGGATGTAGTCAACTATCAAAAGGAGCTTTGCGTGCTTTTCACCGACGGAGAAGATGGTGCTGTCGGACATTACGACCCAATAAAATCTATTGGAAAAATTTTTGGCACGAGGAATTACTGCTTTGGGGTAAGATACAAAACCATGGATGCAATAAAATGGTTTTTTTACGTTAAAGTGCGAAATGCCATACTATGCGCAAACACAACACAACGCCAAATGCAAATGGAAGTGTCACAACTGCCAGCGCGTCGGCGCGGACTTCCGGGGAAACTGCGTTGATGACACCGACAATTTTTTCGAGACTTGCCTAGAGTGCAACAAGGTAATACAAAGCATCTTTATAATTTAGATGTTATTTTTTTAGACCTTCAAATGTCGAGAGTGCTACGAACACCACACCAAAGTGTTAAAGTGCAAAGTCAAACGTGGCATCGAAGTGGCATCCATCGAAAAATCAATCTGCAAAAGCTCAAAGAAGTGCGTCGACTGCGGAGTGATTTACCAATTCGGGTAAGCATTTGATATTTTAAATTCAAAGCCAAACGAATTTTAGCACCACAAACAAAAAGCCCACGAGTGCGGACAGAAGTTTTGCAAAGTCTGCCTTGGATTCCATGTGCCACGTGAATGCTACATCCCATACCGGCCGAAGAAGAAGACTGAAAAGCGCATCATCTTCTTTGACTTTGAGTGCACAACGGATTTTAAGCCTGACCCAGAGCTCTTGCGCTTCAAGCACCAGGTAAAAAAATATATATTTAATAAAATTATGTATTTCTTTCAGGTGAACTTCTGCTACGCCCACGTCACATGCACGGAATGCATTGCGAAGGGCATCTGGGACCAGCCACTAGACCGGAGCTGTGGAATCTGTGGGCTGACGAGGACCTACGCATGGGCTCCGTTTGAATTCTACGACACCGAAGTGGAGACAGCATACGTTGTGGACGACCCGCTCACGGCCTTCACCAAGTGGCTCCTGCACTTTGAAGCTGATGTGCTCGGCATTGATCCTGCAGAGAAGCGCCGGAAGCGGAAGCGAGCTGGCAACAACAATCGTGACGCTGCTGGAGCTGCATTCCTCGACATGGAAGCGGAAGATGGTGACAGCGATGACAACGATGCCGAAAACAACTACATGCTCGGCTACGATGAGGAGGGAGAGAAGCCACGGTCCGTCACCACATATGCCTACGCCCACGCAGGTAAACAAAATTTAAAAATAAATAAATAAATAAATTTATCGGTTTTTAAGGGTCACGTTATGACCATGTGCTGATCTACGGCGAGATGTTGCGGATGGGTGTCCGTCCCGAACTCGTGCGCCAGGGGAACCACCTGCTGGAGATGAAGGCCCGCAAAAGAGGAGCCATCACGACGACCATCTTCCGAGACAGGTGAAAAAAGTGCCAAATAACATAAATTAATCGATAATTTTTCAGCTACAAATTGATCCCCATCAAATTGGCTTCCTTTGTCAAGACGTTCGGCTTGGAAATCGAGGGAGTGGACAACAAGAAATACTTCCCGCACAAGTTCAACAAGGTAAATTTAAAAAAAAATCAATAAATAAAAATCAAAAATAATAATCAATAATTTAGGCGGCGAATTATGGCGTTGTGTTGGACACCCTTCCACCACTTGACGACTACTATCCCGGCGGGCACTTCCCTGAGGAGCGAAAGAAGCTGGAGCAGTGGTACGAGGAGAACCGCAACACGCCCTTTGACCTGCGCGAAGGTCATTGCCGACTACTGTAAAGCAGGTAAAAATTTGGGAAAATCATGAAAAATATATGCAAATTTTCTTCAGATGTCCAAATTCTCGCTCATGGAATGGTCAAAATGCGGCAGTTGTTCGCCGCTGCAACGAGCCAGGAGCTGACCGACTCCATCACCATCCCGTCAGCCTGCATGAAGTTCTTCGTGCTCTTGTCGCACGTCGGCAAAGAGAGGATAGCCATCATCCCCCATCTTGGCTACGAGAAGCGCGGGAAGCAGAGTGCCATCGCCCGCAAGTACCTCAAGTGGCGTGCCGAGGAAGAGATGCGCGACAACGGATGGACCCTTCGCCACGTGGAAAGCCCCGGCGGCGAGTACAAGCACGGCAACTTCCTCTTGGACGGCATGCTCGAGAGGATCGGCGAGGACAAGAATTTGGCGATCGAAGTGAACGGGTAAGGAAACACTTGCCAAAATTATGCTAATTTTTCTCCCATTCAGATGCTATTGGCACGCCTGCCCCCACTGCTTCCCGGAGGATGACGCAATTGTTGGCGGAGGAGAGACTGCCGGTGCCATTCGAGCCAGGGACGCCAAGAGAATCCGTCAAATTGCGCGAGATTTCGAGGTGGAAATTGTGTGGGAGTGCCAGCTCGGACGAATGCTGGAAATGGACCCGCCGATGAAGGCGTTCTTTCGACAACACGCCCGACTCCGGCCCGATTGACTTCCATGACGCCTTTTTCGGAGGTAATTTTCCCCATTTTTGGTTAAAATATGCAAATTTTGTTTACAGGTAGGACATGGCCCCGAGTGGCTCGGAGCATCCATCATCCCGGACAGGGAGGGGCAGGCAGGGCGAACCATCAAAGTGAAAGACTTCAACAGTCTGTACCCGTCCAGGTAAAAAGAAAAGAAAATAATAGCAAATAATCAATAATTAAGGAATATGTTCACCAACTACCCCGTCGGTCATCCAAAGGTCATCCAAATGGACAAGGATGTCAACTGGACTAAGAAGGAACACATTGTGGACGACGACGGCGTAAAAATGGAAGGAATCATCAAATGCTTCGTTGTCCCGCCGCGGCACTGCCTTTACGACATTCCGGTCATCCCGATGCGGCACAACAACAGAACTCTCTTCCCACTCTGCCTGAAGTGCGCGGAGATGTACCCAAAGGGTCTGGTGGACGCAGGCTATAACTGCCCGCACTTTGAGGACGCTGAGAGGGGTAACCGTTGACTTTATTTGCCAATGAATTTTAAATTTTCCTTTGCAGGATTCTCAACGACCATTCCGCACATCGAGTTGGAGGCGGCGCTGCGATCCGGCTACAGAGTGACCCACGTCTACAGGGCGTACGTTTGGCCGCTGTATTGTGATTGGAGTAATGGTCTCTTCCACTCCTACCTGAACAAATTCCTGCGCATCAAATTTGAGGGTAATTTTATCACCAATCAAACTAAATTAATCAATAATCCCATTAGCTAGTGGATTCCCCGCCGATTGTGCCGCTGCTGACATTGACGAGGAGGAGAGGGAGCGCAGAAAGGAGCAATACATCAACAACCCCTGGAAGGGCTGTACGGTGCAGCTCGACGCCAACAACATCAAGCCGAATCCCGGCATGCGGTACCTTTCGAAGCTGTGCCTCAACTCGCTGTGGGGCCGCTTCGCTCTCCGGAACCGGCTGACGAAGACGGAGATCATCGACTGCCACGCCGACCTGGCGAAGCTTCTGAACGACGTGAAAATCGACATCAGCAGCATCGACCAACTGACGGAGAAATTCTGGATGGTGTGCTACAAGGCGAAGGATGAGCACGTGGTGGAGCACGACACCAGCAACGTCGCCATTGCCTTATGGACTACGGCAGCGGCCCGAGTGCACTTGCTCAACTCACTGCAATTGGTCTACAGCCAGGAAAATATGGTTCAGCGCTACGACACGCGCATTCTGTACATGGTAAGAGTGTGCGAATAAAATATTCGTAATAATATTCCTTTTCCAGGACACAGACAGCATATTCTATGAATTCAAGACTGCACTGGGTGATCCGCTGAAGGGTGGCAATCAGCTTGGGGAGCTCGCAGACGAGTACCCCAGCCACACGATCATCGAGTTCATCTGCGGTAAGGACTTTGGCCAAAATTCAAATTAATTTCTATTGATTTTCAGCTGGACCCAAGGCCTACGCCCTTTGGCTTCGGAACAACGCAACCGGCGAGGACGAGTACAAGCTGAAGCTGCGAGGCATCACCTTGGACTCCAACGCCTGCACGCGCATCAACTTCGAGAAGATGAAAGAAATGGTACTGGAGAAGTGGGGGACGCCAGGCAACCATGTGCGCTTCGACTACCCTACGAAGAACTTCCGCATCACGAAACAGGGCGACATTCTGACGGTGCCGATCACCAAGCAGTTCAACCCCACCGTGAATAAGGGGGTGCTCAGGGACCGTGGGCTTAAGGTTGTCCCCTTTGGGTATAGCACATGGGAGTACTGTAAGGCCCATAACCCCTACGAATGTCGCTGTAAGAAGGAATAATTTGTTTATTTTGTACATTTATTTTTTAAAATCCTCATCTGTGACCCAATATTTTTCTGGAAAACCAATGAATTTCACCAATATTTCCTTTTTTCCATCCCTCATTCGTTCTTTGTACTTTTTCTCGATGCCGATACATTGTGTTTTCGTCCAATTGTACTTTTGTTAATTCTGGCAAATAAAATTTTCTCTTCAATTTTGTGCCATAATAGTCCTTGAGCAAATAGTGCTGGGGGTTAGTTGAGCGAGCCTCATCAACAGGTGTACACATGGTCCGAGTAGTTGGGGATATAGCCTTAAGCACAAAAAAAATACAGAAAAAAATGGAGAAGTTACTGTACCCTTCTCGAATATGTGCTTGGGCTCTGGGATTCTGACCGTCTCCCCCGCTTTGATCTTTGGTCTCTTCTCCGCTGGTACAAGTCCTTCGCCATAGACCCTCTTCCACACCTCCCTCGCATTGGCAGTCGGTGATATCGTTTGGCCTAAGTCCCGTTGCGCGGCACACAGAGTTATTGATCGCAGACAAAAACTTTGGCAAGACATCCACCCACGCAGATGTGTTCTTGGCAGAGAAATATTTGTACAGCCGAGTCTTCAGCGTACGGATGGCTCTCTCTGCGACGGCATGCCTTCTTCTTTGAGCTGGTCTCGTACTTCTTAATGCCGTTCTCTGCGAAGAACTCCTTCATGGGTTTGGCCACAAACTCCAGCCCCCGGTCCGTGTACAGTGTTTCCGGAAGCTTTGGCATTTGGCCAAACACCTCCTCAAATGCCCTTTTAACGTCCGCCGGCTTCTTACTCTTCACGGGTGAGCGGAACATCCGCCGCGACAACACATCCACCGCCAGCAGCAGGTACCGGATAACCGCTGTTCTTTCGCGAAAGTGCTTGGAAGTCTGCCAAGTCCGCCTGAACGTCTGAACCGATCACGTGAATTTAACGTGGACAAACTCACCGGTCATGAACCCCGTAGGCACAGTGCGTAGGCGTTGGAACTTCTCCCTCTTTGGCTTAAACAGCGTGTAGGTGGTGTTCCGCTGCAAAAATTCATCAAATTCGGTCCTCTTCAGCTTCGGGTGCTTCTTCTTGACCGCTGCGTACAGTGCACTCGCACCCGCAAACCCACCGGGATTGGACGGATCATTGTATATTTTGTTTATTTTTTCGTCCATTTTGAAGGAACAAATCCTCCCGTTTGTTTGACTTGTCCAAACCCAACGAATACTCGATTTAGTAGGCTACTGGCGAGCGGATTATGTGCGAGCTTCCTCATCAGCTCTTTGGTTCCGCTTGGTGAAGGGGCATTCTCCGGGCGAGGGTCCACTAGGCGTTCAATTGACCAGCCCAAGTCCGAGTCAATGAACTCCCGCCCCGTCTTTGGGTTTAATATTTTCCCACGGTCCGTTGCACCGAAGCTCTGCGGGTCGGACATAATGATGGCCAACAGATGGTCCTTCTTCTCGTTTATTTCCTGCTGTTTGGCTGCTTTCTTGTTGGTCCTGGGTGATCGGCTGCTTCCCTGCGTCGGCGTGGGCACTTCAATCTCTTCATCTTCGCCAGCAACCAAAACGGACTTGTCCTTCGGCTCGTCGGGACCTGGCCGTACTTGTACACCCGTCTCCACCGTCTTATTCAGAAGATGAGCACCGTTGCTTAGCTGTACCTTCAGGGGCCTGTCCTTGGCCTCCTTTCTCATCTTCAAATATCTCCTCAGCTGCTGGTTGTACAGTACATTTCGTTCGCTGACATTCGCTGCCCTTTTCCGCTTCACGGTCTCCAGCTGTTGTTTAACGAATCCCATATTTGTCTGCCCTGCCACATCGTCGTCTCCTATTACACCGCCGCCACCCTCTCTCGCTGCAACTAATCCCCGGTAATGCTCAAATGGCAGTAGAATAAGCTTATTGGCCATCTTGCGCAGCAGATAACGCGCCGCCTCTAACAGTATGGGTGCCAGCAAAGGGGCAAACAGTGAGCCTCCCTCCTGCTGTGGTTGTTGTTGTAATATCAGCTTTCTCGCACTCTGCTCACTTCGCACACGTGCCAACCGTCGAATGGTGTTGGCAAACGGCAACAACTTTTGTTTCTGTTTCCGTGTCAAACAGAAGGACCCGTTCAGAAGGTTTAGGCAAATCTCCACCAAAGTCAACAGCTCTTCACAGCCTGCAGTGCTCAGCAAATGACGTCTCTTCTTGTGAGATGTCGTCCTCCCAAGGGACTTCAGATACTCGTAGTTGTCCAACACCCTCTGTCCGACCGTCTGCTTCTTAACCATTTTTGGGTACAAATACAATCTTCTCCTCGTCGTCTGGGAAAATGTTTGTCCTCAGTCGTAAAAGGTTGTCTCTGTTTGCGTGTAGAGTCACCAACAGATACCCGTACGGGTCGGCACACGCCTGCTTGTAGGCGTCCATCAGAAACCCGTGCTCGCGAGGGAACATTTGGCTGGCCAAATTACGTATGCTTAGCATATCGCTGGGTGCACGCATCAGGAAGATGTACTGCGCGTTGGACCTTGGCACTCTCATCGCCTTGTCGAACAGGTTTTGGGTGAGGAATATCACCGAAAAGTTGTTGTGGTGGGACTTTTTGGTGTACAGATCGGCCAACTTCTTCGCGTCAATGTCGCCCATGAGGTCATCGTAGACAATAAGGAAGGGCTTTGGCAACTTTTTCAGCATTTCTTCGGAGGGAGGGCCAGCGTGCGGGACTAACCCCCTGCCTCTCGAGCTCGGGGATCTGCGAGGAGTACTCACCGTACGCCCAAACTTAACCCAAGGGACGACTCATTAAACCATGGCAATGTATTTACCTATCACCTTAGGCGGGGGATCAAACATCTCGCTGGCATGCGCCAAGAGGCGAAGGACCAGCTGAGTCTTACCCGAAGAGGAGGGCCCACTGACAACAATCCCGGAGGGAATGGGAAATTTGAGTTCACGTTCATTTATTCTCGGATAATCCATCACAAATGATAACAAAATGGCTTATCAACTGAGTTATCACTTTGGGTCAACTTTATCATCATCATCGTTCTCAGCCATCGGCTCTGCCAGCAATCCAATCGCTTCCGCTGCGACTTGTGCAACCTGATGAACCTCCGGGTGTCTCAGCGGCAGAGTAAACATTTTGTTCCGGGACCGGACACGAAACTTGGCATTGTCGCCAAAGTCCACTTAAGCTGCTGATT
Source organism: Heterodera schachtii (assembly GCA_023374025.1). Lineage (NCBI taxonomy): Eukaryota > Metazoa > Nematoda > Chromadorea > Rhabditida > Heteroderidae > Heterodera > Heterodera schachtii. The sequence goes on along the minus strand of SIJG01000098.1, from coordinate 478,623 downwards.
ATCTTTTCGCAATAAACCGAACCCATACCGATCTCGTCAAATGGCAGAAAGTTCTCTCCGTCATCCTTGAGCCGGGAAGAGAATATGGTCACTCCCTCCGGCTGGATGAAGTAGTCCAGCTCCACGTTCCCACTCTTGCAGCGTGTACATCGACCGGGCTGATCCCACGGCACAAAACGAGGAGTCTTCAGGCGGCGAGGACTGTACACCGTAACACCCATCGTGTTTACGTTGAACTCAATCTCGGGGAACTCCTGCGACGGTTTCGAACGCTTCATCTCTGCTCAATAGACGGGGGTTGGGGCCAAACACTTCGGAAGCCCAAGTAGTCCAAGTAGTTTGTGTCTGTAGGCTTTTCGCCTGTTCCCTCTGCACTGTCCTCGATGGCCAACAACTCTGAACCCGAGAGAGAGATTAGGGATATTCATCGCAGCTGAACGCTTACCCAAGGGATAGTACTTGCAGTGACCCTTGCTGTGGTACTCAACGATGCACTTCAGCTGAGGGTACAGCAGACGGATCCGGTGCTTTATGTAGAAGTACTGGTGAACTTTGACCTCTGAACTTTCCAAAGTGAGGGAATGCTTGCAAAAAGGACACATGCCAAGGAATCCCTCGAAGGCGTAGGTCTCCGAAGCAGACTTTAGCGAGAAGTTGCCAAACTCGACCTCCTTTGTAGTGCCGCCCTTGTTCGAGTAGGTTGTCTTGAGCTTCTTTCCTCGCAGGTATGCACTCGCCTTGTTCACAGCTTCCGGGTTATTCAAGTACTCGGCCAAATTCTCAGCTTTACAGTTCAGCAGCTTGGATAAGGCTGTTGTCAATGGGGGCATCTAAATGACTGACAGGGAAGTGAATGAAAAGGGGCGTGGCCTAGGAAGGCATACTGTGGACGGATTTCGAAATCCTCCCGTCTGGAGGTCCCTGCGTGCTCTCACATGAGTGGGCGTGGCCTATTCCCACGTGACACCCCCTCTACACACATACAGTACCCCCACACTTTTCCCTTCTCATTTTCATCATAACACACAAAATAGTACACAAAAATGGCTCCCCGTAAGCAGAATGAGCAGTTCTTGGAAGAAATTCAGAGTAAATTTTGGAAAATTAACAAAAAAAACATAAGTATTTCTAGAAATTAACAACGTGGAAGATGCACAAAACAACCAAAGAAAACATAAAATGGGTAAAATTTTTCATAAGATTTTCAAAATTTTCAATTTTTTCTCATTTTTTCTTCAAATTTCAGATAGTGATGATGATGTGAAGTTGGTCGACTCGCAGTCATCTCACGCAGAGGAACGTCCTGCACTCAGGAAGAGGGGCCGAAAGTCTCGCTGGGAAAAACTGCTGGAAGACGTGAACAACGCAAAGAAAGCAAACCCTGCAGAGGTCGAAGTCGCAGAAGTCGAGGAACACAAAGCAGCCAACGTGTTCGACTATCCGACCATTTTCTGGAAGCTCGCACGCCCAAAGGTAATGTTGGCATTGGAGTCACCACTGCAATATTCCTTTTCCGTTGCAGTATGGTGTGTTCACCTTTATGTGCAATGATTGCCGTAACGAGAACTTCAAGCGAGGCGACAAGCGCTTCCTTCTCAACACCGGCAGTGGCCAAGAGAAGCTGGAGTTCACCCAAACATTCTGCCAAGACTGTGCCAAGTTGAACTTTGACTGCACCGACCTGATCATGAAACACCAAAAGAAGGATGACGTGCCACAGAAGAACGGGGGACGGAACAGCTATTTCAAGATGGAAAAGTGATCTCTGATCATTCATTCATTGATTTTTCGTTGAAATGAGCAACTCATTCTTTGTAATTTTGCCCAGCAATACGCCGGGTTTCGTCGGAAATAAAACGAATAAGTTCAAAGTACACTTGCCAAAGAAATTAGTGTTTGATGGGCCCGGGTGGATGGTGGGCATGTCTGGCATAATATACCCCAACAGGTGAGTTTCTTGCACAGTTTTCGTTGCCATTGTACGGTTTAGTTGGGCGACTGTAGGGACACTGGAGAAGCAATACGTAGTGGTTCATCTGCGCGATGGTCGCAAGTTCCGATTCAGAGTGCCAAGAGGTAGCTTCCTTTCGCCTCAGCAGCTCGAACGGGGGATGCACCATGGCATGATTGCGGAAATGGAAAGACACCTGACCAGAAAAAGGTCAATACAGTACCCGGATGAGGGAGAAATTCTTGACATGGAAATCGTTGAGGAGGAAGAGACAGAAGAAGCGCCAATAAATCCGTTGAAAAATCGCACAAAACTCGCTCAACTTAGCCTTAAGCATGAGCGAGACAAAAAAGAGAGGGAGGAGGAGGATAAACGGCGACAGCAGCGAGAAGAGCAGCTGAGGAAGCAGCGAGAGGAGCAGCTGAGAAAACAGCGAGAGGAGCAACAGAGAAAGCAGCAGGAAGAAGAGCAGAGAAAACATCAAGGAGAACAGCAGCGAAAGCAGCAAGAAAAAGAACAAGAGAAGGCAAAGAAATCTGAGGCGGACCGCTTAGCCAAAGAGAAGAAGACAGAAAAGGAGCGGTTAGCAAAGGAAGAAGAAGAACGACTCGCAAAGAAGAAGGCGGAGGATGAACGATTGGCCAATGTGAAAAAGGAAGATGAACGCTTGGCTAGAGAGAAGAAGAAGGCTGAGGATGAACGCTTGGCTAGAGCGAAGAAGGAAAAAGAAGAGAAAAAGGCGGAGGAAGATCGCTTGGCCAGGTTAAAGCAGCGAGAGTTGGAGCTGCTAAAAGAGCTGAAGCCGTGGCGTGGCGGTTACATGCGACTGGTCCATGGCAAGGACCCGACCCCCGACGTTCATTATCTGCACGAAAAGGATGACTATCACTTTGTGAATGCAGTGCACAAGTACATTGTCCGACATCCGGAACTGCCATGGGACTCGCCGGAGTTTAACCCATCAGCAAACATTCAGCAAAACATTGCAGAGTTCCGGGAAATCTTTGAGAGCGAAGTGTTCGACGAAAATTATGAGCTGAAGACAAGAGAGGAGAAGAACGAGCTGATAGAGCTGGTCAAGGGATTCCGATTCTACTTCGCGGACGAGCTTGGACGCTTTACGCTAAGGATTTTCAGCGACAAAATATCACACATCACTTTGACGGATCAGCTGGCGTACGTGCTGGGCTACGAGCAGCAGCAGGAAATCCATAACGAAGACCAAGCCAAGTACGCTGTTGACTTGGCCGGTGGTGTCAGTCACCTGTGCATCTACTTAAACAGCGGAATCATCGAAAGCATGATTTTTGGCAACTCCTTCGCCAATCTCCTCCAAGTGATTGCGGTTGAGGGCACGTCAGGCAGTGTGGTAGAGAAGGACTTTCAGTCACCGTTATTCCACAAAATTGTGGCTAGAGAGGTGGACGTGCTGGACGTTGAGATTCGTACGCTGACCGGACGGTAGTGTTGAGATTTTCAAAATATTTTCTCTATTTTTTTTGATTTAAGGGAGGTGCCTTTTGAATTTGGCCAAGTTGTGCTGACTCTTCAGTTTAAAAAGGTCGTAACCTTCTGATACGATGGTCCGAGTTATATTCAACGGGTCGAACTTGCGGTTGGAGAAGTATCTTCAGCAGGGTGGAAGCATCTCGTACTTTGAGGGAGCCCCAACCTTCCAGCGTGGCTATGGCTACTTCCTTGGAATCCCAAGACAGAAGGGAGCGGGAGTGGGAGCGGTACTGCGTAATCTTTGGCGCTATCTCCGCCCTATGATCGCTGCGGCGAAGCCCTACGCAACAAACATAGCAGCTGAAGTTGGCAAAGAAGGGCTTGAGCGCGGCGCACGAGTGCTTGGCGAGGCTGCCAGAGGCGGAGATGTGAAGGAAGCGCTACTCGCAGAGGGAAGAGAAGGAATGAAAACGCTGCTGGACAAGGCGTCTTCTTCGTTACAGAAGGGCAGAGGGAGAAGAAGGAGGAAGAGAGGGACGAAAGCCGAGATCATTTTAAAACCCTCAGACATTGTTGGACAAACTGTTCCCCAGAGAGCTCTGTTAAAAAAGAAAAGATTTGATTCCCTTGGTTATTATTAATCGGCATGTTGTATAAAAAAGTTGATGCTGCGAGTGCAGAGGTGGTCAATAGCGGTTTGGACTTCTTCAGTACACCGCCTACAAACTGTGCGGTGTCCAACTCCAACTATCGCGAGTACTTGACGCTGAACCCGATCAGCTCTAGGCCTTTCCATTTTAAGGCAAATATTTGGCAAAGTCTTACTATTTTCATCAGTGTTGTTCAGATTCATCCGATCACCAGCTACATAGACCTCAGCAAAGTGTTTGTGTGCACGGAGTTCAAACTCAAAAAGATCGCAGAAGACGGAGTGGTTGTCGACATGCCTGCGAATGCGGCTGTTGGCCTTATCCAAATGCCCGGTGCAACGTTCATCCGCAATCTGAAGGTGCACATCAATCAGCGGGAGGTCTACGACTCCAACCAGTTGTACAGTTACAAGGTGTACCTGGACACCGAGCTCAGCTACCCTGCGGCGGCAAAGGACGCCTACTTTGGCGTGGCGGGCTATTTTCGAGACAGTGATCCGACCAAAGTGAACGAAAAACGGAAAAAGGCGGTGGAAGAGAGCAAGAGCTTCCAAGCGATAAGCAAGCTGAGTGCCGACATATTCAACCAGGACTTGTACATGATCAGCAATGTCGAGATTGACATTGAGCTCGCACTGCAGTCGGACGACTTTATGATCCACCAGGACACTGCGAATAAGGACAAGTACACGGTTGAGATTGGTGACTGCAGACTGATCGTGAAGACTGTCGATTTGATGGACGGGCTGAGTCTTGACATTGCCAGGAAGTTGGACACTGAGCCTGCCAGATACGGAATTCGGAAGTCATTCATGAAATCGCTCTTCATCACTGGTGGCCGTTATGACTTCTCGGCCAACCTATTCACGGAGGAGGTGCCACGAAGGGTTGTCATTGGCCTGGTGTCCAACCAGAATTACATTGGCCATAATCAGAAGAATCCCTTCTATTTTAACCACCACAACGTGAGTGCCACTTGGCAGCTGCTTATGAATCAGATTATTCAGGTGCGGGACATTGAGCTTACGGCCTCTGGCAGGACATATCCCCAGTACCCGTACAACTTGGACTACAAGAACAACAGATACGCAAGAGCCTATCACGATGCCCAAGAGCACCTCGGCATGGCGTGCACAACGGAGAGCAACGGGATCAGCTACAGCATGTTCAAGACGGCCTACTGTCTCTATGTCTTCCAAATGACCAACGCGCAGGAGGACTCGCCAGGCTTTGAGCTGATCAAAGAGGGCTGTACTGCAGTGAACATCCGATTCACTGAAGCCGTACCCAACGAGGGAGTCACATTGATTGCGTACGGAGAGGCAGACGGGCTCATTCTCATTGATCGTAACCGGTCGATCACTAGTGACCTCACAGTATGAGTCTGAATTATTCCTCTGAAAACATTCTGATGGACGTGCCTCCGAGGGACGGGATAGTGATGTGCTTTCCCGAAGTTATTGAGAAGTCGCCAATAAACTTTCTTTTCTGCCTTGTGTATCTGTTCGGTGCGGCAGGGGCTGCGGTCGTAGGCTTCTATTTATTCCTGCGAGAGAGAAGAATTCGTAATGGACAACAGATTCATCGACAGACTTCTCTTTGAGAATCCTGCGACGAAAAGGTACTTCAGCGGCACATATCCTGCAGATGGGTTGCCAAGGTGCTCAAGATTTCCATGCAGTCTAATTGTTAACCTGGTACGCTTAATTTTTGCTTAATTCGCTCATCGTATTTTCATTCAGGACCCTGCAGGGATGCCGGGAACTCATTGGTGTGCGATATGGGCACAGTCTCCTGCTGTTGCCTACTTCTTTGACTCTTATGGCGAGATGCCGATCAGATTGATTAAAAAATATTTATCAGATAATTTTAAAAAGATTTATTATAATAAGAGGAGATTTCAATCGATGTTGTCCAATGTTTGTGGTCACTATGTAATTACATTCGTTTATTTTATGTCTGTCGGATTGGATTTCGAAAATATTATGCAAATTTTAAATCGTTCAAATAACCCTGATGGATTTGTTTATCGATTTGTAACCAAGAGCATACAATAAATATTAATGAAATTAGTTTTCATCTGATGTGTCATCATCATCAAAGGCATGTAAACAGAAAAAGGTAAATGCCCAATTCCGAATAAATTCAGTAAATCCATTTAGTCCATCATATTTTTCATAATATTCGTTGACCACTTTTTGGCTCGTGCCGTCTTCTTGCCTTAAGAAACCCTTCACCTAAAATATCAATAAGAAATGAAAATGTTTTTTTACATTAACCTCAATACAGTCCTCAGCATCAAAAATGTAGAGCCGATTCAACGATGTCAGCGTGCGAATCATCATACATCCGCTTACACGATAGTCACGGTGGCTACTGTATGCTGGCATTTGTGTTGTAAAACAAAAGAAATATACCCAAGGTTTGGTAGCGGCGTAATACAGCCAAATTCACGAGCAACTTCCTCAAGCATTGGCACACATTCGATGAGTCGGAATTCGGTGTTGGATGTGACGGTCATTTTTCAATAAAATCGTAAAATAAAATTAAACACAATTAAAAAATCAATATGTGTACAGTAAACAATACGCGAAATAATTCAGCATTTCAAAGCACTTTATGAATCAACACTGAAGAAACACATGACATTGTTACGGAGGAAGTTATAGAATTCATCAATTCCCTTTTCTTTGTCGAAGTAAATAGTCTCAACGCTTAGCACATATCCAAACTGCTTGACAATTCCATTGAACACAATTTGGTCTCCTTCTTCGGTGATGTAGATGAGACGCGGCTTGTCCTGGTGCTCGAAAACGTAACGTTTGCGCTCCTCCTCGTATGGCACCGGGATTTTGCAGTCAAACATGACCGCAACCAAATCAAAGGCTGTGCAACATTCGGCGAGAGTGAACGGCTCCTCCTTATTGTTCAGTTCTTCGTCCATTTTCTAAAATATTATTTCTATTTGATAATATTAATAAAGGTTAACCTCAACAGATAGTAGCTCGTTTGATGGTTCATCCAAAGACAGGCTCTCAATCATTGTGTGTTCATCAATAGGCGTAGTCAAATTGTTGAAATTCATATTTGGTTTGGCTAAACAGCATTGTAAAAGACAGAAACAGAAAATATTCATCCTAATAAATGATGGAAGAAGCTAAGAATGATTTTGAAAAAAGGGTAGGAGTAAGGATAGAAACAAAAACGACGCCACTTTTCCCGCCAATTTTTTGAATTAGAATTTAACGCGAAAGGTTTTCGTTTCAATAAATTATGGCGTTATGTATATATATTATGGCGTTTTGTCTTTTTTGCGTATTTTCAAAGTTTTTTCAAAGGACTACCGTACCCCTCGCAGTGGTGACGTCATCATCTTTGCAGCATATAGTGGACATTTAATCTTTTTCTGGCAAGTGGTCGCGTGGCAGAGTGGTAGTGTGTTGGGTTGGTGGTTGTGCGAAAGTTCGAGTCCGGTTGCCTGCGGCTAATTTATTGCCATTTTACACAGGACTACAGTACCCTTCGCAGTGGTGACGTCATCATCTTTGCAGCATATAGTTGACAATTATCCTTTTTCTGGCAAGTGGTCTCATGGCCGAGTGGTTGTGTGTTGGGTTTAGTGGCAGACCAAAAGTTCGGGTCCGCTTGCCTGCGGCTAATTTATTGCGAATTTTCACCGGACTACCGTACCCCTCCCAGTGGTGACGTCATCATCTCCCCTCGCAGTGGTGACGTCATCATCTTTGCAGCATATAGATGACAATTATACTTTTTCTGGCAAGTGGTCTCATGGCAGAGTGGTAGTGTGTTGGGTTGGTTAACAAAAGTTCGAGGCCGCTTGACTGCGGATAATTTATTGCGAATTTTCACCGGACTACAGTACCCCTCGCAGTGATGACGTCATCATCTTTGTAGCATATAGTTGACATTTAATCTTTTTCTGGCATGTGGTCTCATGGCCGAGTGGTTGTGTATTGGGTTTAGTGGCAGACCAAAAGTTCGGGTCCGCTTGCCTGCGGCTAATTTATTGCGAATTTTCACCGGACTACAGTACCCCTCGCAGTGGTGACGTCATCATCTTTGCAGGATATAGTGGACAGTTATTCCTTTTCTGGCAAGTGGTCTCATGGCCGAGTGGTTGTGTGTTGGGTTTGGTGGCAGACCAAAAGTTCGAGTCCACAAGCCTGCGGCAGAATTTTTCGAATAAAAAATTTGAAAAAATAAAAAAATATTATTTGAAAAAATAAAAAAATATTATTTTAAATAATAATAATAAAAAAAATAAAAAATAATTTTCAGAAAAAATTTTACAAAAAAAGTCGCGCACCCCTGCAATAGGTTTAGGCTTGCAGAAAAAAAAGTCGCGCACCCCTGCAATAGGTTTGGGTTCTGGGCCTCAGTTGGCCTGGCGCTCAGATGGCCTTGGCAGGATGCCAACAGCTGGCGCTCAGATGGCTTGCACCAAGCCAATACCTTTTGGCTTGGGTGACGTCATTACCGTAATCCGGTGGTTTTGTTGTCCCTAACTACTAATCATATTTAAAAAAGTCAAACTGTAACACGAGTAAAAATATAAGCTAAAGAAAATGAAATTAGAAAAAAATGATTTCTTTATTCAGTTAATATGGAATATTAAGAATAGTCAGAAAATTAAATAATTAATTCTTCAATAATTATTTTTGTTTTTTCTGTTCATTTTTGGAGAGAATTTAAAAAACCGAAAGTTTATAAAAAATTAAATTTGCTTTTTAAAATTATTTATCTTTGTTTGAATTTTTCCTTTTAACATAATTTTAAACTTTTCCATAATAATATTTATAAATAATAAAAACAAACGCAAATTATTTCAAAACAAATTAACAATAAATGAAAGAGGAAAATGAAAAAGAAATAAATATTTTATATAATTTTAATATTTAACAAAAAAGTGTAAACATTTTGAATGATATTTAATTTTTCTTTATCTCAATAATTTGTTGATTTAAAAAAATATATTTTTGTAATATTAATTAACATTTTTTCCAAAATTAATCTATTATTTAAAATTATAAATTACATTTGAATACGCTTATTTTCTTCATATCAGTAATTTTAAAAATTATTCAACTTTTAATAATATTCTGTTTATTGTGTAATTTAGTTTATAATATTGGTATTTGTTTCTTTTATTTGGTAAAAAAGTTTCATAAGATGATGCGATTAATTGTCCCCTGTGCTCTCATTTATATATATAATAAATTATTTAATAATTCTTTTGTACCATTTTATAAATATCTAATAATCTTCATCAAATTTGTATTTCCTTTTTACTTTAATTTTTTAATGACTTAAGAATTTATTTTATTTTTTATTTTTTTTTTAAATTTTTGATATGTCTCACTCTATATTTTCAATTGACTGTGAGGTTAATTTGTTTATTGTTTCTTTAAATTCTATTTAGTTTTAATCAATTAAGTAGTTTTGATCTAATTATTTTTTAAATTTGATTTTTATAGTAATTTCAATCAAAAATTAAATTGAATAAATATATTGTCATTTTTAAAATTATATTACGTAGTTTTAAAGATTGTTTTTTGTTTTACAATGTTTGAATAAATGTTTATTAATAATAAACTGTATTTGAATATTTTTTACCTTTTACATAAGTTCAATAATAAATAAAAAAGTGTTATTAGTTCATTTTAATTAATTCCCATTAATTCTTTATGTTATATTTCTTCAAATGTTTGTTTATTATTTTAAATTAGAAATTATTTCTTATAAATGTTTTTGGTGTTGAATTTTAATTCATGTAATGTAAAAATTTATTTTTATTTAAAGTTATTTAATTTAAACCTTTATTTTTAAGTACCCTTTTTCAGGAAATTTCATTTTTGGTTTGGACTTTTGCTCAATGATTTAAATTTTGCTATTATGGTACTTTCTAATTTTTTGGCATTATTTACAGTCATGGTCATATGTTTATGGTAGGGTGCACCCAATTGCTATTTGCTTTGATAAAACTTATCAATGAAATCTTTTACGCTTAATGTTTTGGTGTTTTATAGCATTTTCTGTGGGCTTTCCAAAGGCATCTTCTGAAATAATTCATGCTTGCATAACTTTTGGTGCTGATCAAAAAAGTCTTTTACAGCAACTTGATCAGATCACTCCTTCGTAGTGATCGGGACACTCCAAAATACACTGAAAATCGGGAAATTTTCAAAAAAAAATTGCTATGCTAAGGGGCTGGGAAAAAGTGATGCTATTAAATCTAATTGCAATTATATATATATATATATATATGTTATATAGGTCATTATTAAGTTAAATTTTGAAAATTTTGAGACTATTCAATTTTAATGCCTTTTTTGAGTGTTTTAGTGCCTAAAAGTGTGAAATTTTTTGAGCACAAAAAAATTTAAAAAAAGTCTCAGTCTCGAGTCTCGGAAATTTTGGGTAACACTCCTCACTAAGTTTTCGACATCTTTTTTATATTTTTTATTCGCCTTTAAAATTATTTTAGCGATGGAGATGGACAAGGAATTAAAAGAAAAATGGTTCATCGAAATCGGATTATATGGTTTTTGAAGCATGGTTTATAAATAAATTCATAATAGGGTTGCAAATTATATGGGCTAAAAGCCCAAAAATGGAACAAAAATACAAAAAATGGCCAAAATTAGTGACGCTCGAGACCGAATCACATGACTCGAGAAGAAATCGACCTCGAGATTCAACACCCAAGACCCAAAAACCTCGAGACTCTTCTTGGGTCGAGTGAGACTCGAGACCGAAATTTTTAAAAAGCTTTTCTTGTACACCTAAAAATGGATTAAAAATCTAAATACTTAAAAAATTATTTTTTTAAGATTCTCCTAACAATTTAGGAAGATTTGAAATTAGTGTTCCTCCACGGACCGTTAATACAAAATTCGTACAAAAACTAAACATTTATATTTAGATATTTTTTATTTGTTTTTATAATTGCTAATTTAGGTATTTTTGTTTTCTTTTCTTTAATCATGGTCTAGACGTTGAAGAATAAGAAGAAATGATGATGGTGCCTTAATTAATATTTTTATTATTTTTATCAATATTAATATTTATTGTCATTATTAATTTTTAGAAATTATTTTCAGATTTATTTTATTGTAAGTTGGGTTGGTTACGACTCGTTATTAACCGATATCCCCGGTTTCGGATATGCCCGTTTTGGACGACCCTAAATTTAAGTTCAAATTGTTAACAGATTTAATCCAAAAACTGACGTTATTTTTGCGATTTTGAGGGAAAAAAAGTTTTAGTGAATCAATTCCGGGAAATTTTGGAAATTTTGGCTCTATACATAAAATTGCAATTTGACAAAATAAATTAATTAAAAAACTTTTTGTTGAAACATTTTTAGAAAAATTCTTCAGATTTTTAAGCACATAAATCCCATCCCTGATAATAAATAATGAAAAAATTTTGTTAAAATAACTTTTGACAAAATCTTTAAAAAAAAAATCACCGATAATTCCCATCAGATGCCATCTTTAGGGGGTGTTTTTTTAAAACTGAAAAAACCTATAACCGGATACCCCCGGTTTTCGGTTTAAGTTTTTGGCCCAAAAAACCCCGGTTTTCGGTTTAAGTTTTTGGCCCAAAAAACCCCGGTTTTCGGTTTAAGTTTTTGGCCCAAAAAACCCCGGGTTTCGATTCGGTTAAACGATCGTGACCAACCCTACTCAAAAAAAATAAATAAATTATTTTCTCACTCAATACGTTAATTCATTTTTTTTTATTAATTTTCAAAAATTTTTGATGGGTTATATTTTTTAAAAGAAGTTAATTATTTTGCATTGAATATTTATTTTTCAACATTTTATTTTATATAAAATTTATTTAAATTATATCATATATTAAGTTCAATAAATTATTTAATTAATTGTTTGTATTAATTTGCTTCAAAAAAGAACAGAACAAGTTTAAAATAAATTTCTTTCATTAATTATATTTATACATTTTTATGAAATGTTATTATATTTAATGCCGAATACATTATACTCTTGACTACTCTTTCCTCCATGGTCGCCGCCATGGTCGTCATTTTATTCGCTTTTTATTTGTTCATTATATTTTCTAATTTATTATATACTTCTATTAAATTTTCTTTAATTAATTAAATGCAAATTAAATAATGATCTTACATTAAAAAGTTTCATTAAAATAATCAAACTTTAATGACTATGATTATATTTTTCTGTTAAATTATTTCTTATTTATGAATTTTTTCGTTGGTTTAAAATTCATTAAAATAAAATAATCTTTTATGAATATTTATTATAAACTTTTTTTAAAATGAGTTACATTTTAAATTTTATTGAAATGATATAAAAAATAATTTATTACCAATTCCTTTAAAATATTCTGTGTTCTTTTATTTGTTTTTAAATGACTTAAAAAGTATCTAATATGCATTTTTATTCGACTTTTTTCATTTTTTAGGCAAAATTTTGAATTGAAACGAAGAAAATGCGAAAAATAAAAGGTACGACCGGTAAAAAGGCAAATGAAATCCGCCTCAATTTGACAGACTTTTAACCGATACCCCCGGTTCCGGTTATACCGCTTTTGGATGACCCCAATTTGAATTCAAATTGTTAACAGATTTTTCCAAAAACTGACATTATTTTGCGATTTTGAGGGAAAAAATTTTAGTGAGTCAATTTTGGGAAATTTTGGAAATTTTGACTGTTTGTTAACTTTCTCATAAAATTGCCATTTGGCAAAATAAATTAATTAAAACATTTTTTTCTTTAAATAATTAAATATAAATAATTAAATTGATATTGTGGTTGACATATTTTTTAATGTTTAACATTTATTTGTCTTATGAAATTGTTACTAATTATGCTGTATTTTTCGCAAGGTTTAAAAATAATTAAATTAAACTTTTTAATAAAATGCCATATATTTATTGCATCTGCTTTCAATTTAATTTAATTATTTGTAGTTTTTTTCAATTTTCATAAAAATTATAAAAGTTTTTCATTTTTTGTTGTTTTTTTTTTATTTCGCCAGAACTTTTCATGTTCTCGGTCTCGAAAATCATTTGTTCTTCGTTCATAATATTTAAGATATTTTTAATAAGAATTTCTTTTTTAGTTATTTTATTTTTAATTTATTATATAAATCTTCATAATTTTTATGATTTCGAATTATTTGTTAAAATTATCAGAATATTTATGGAAAGTAAAAATCCCGAACAAAAGAATTAAATTTGGCATTGATATTCATGAGTATTTATCCATTGTTAACTTAATTATGAGTTGTTTTAATAATTTAATTTGTTTAATAATGCTTTGTTTTAAATAGTTTATTTATTTTAATTATGATTGTATCTTTTATAAACCTCGGCTTGTCAATTCGGTTTTTTGCGGTTGGGTAGTTGGATTATATAATGATTTTAGCATTTATTTGTTTTATGAAATTGTGCTCAAATTACATTTAATAAGTTGTCTGATTTGATAAATATTTTTAATTTCTTTAACAATTTTAATTAAATGTTTATTTATAATTTTTTAATCTATTAAAAATTCATTTCTGCTGGGATTCGCCCTGGTGCGTACTTTTATTTCGGATTTAATTTATTAAAATAAATAAATTACAATAATGAAGAATTGGTGTTATTTTGTTCAAATCCATTATTTAATTGCCTTTATTAAATCAGTTAAATGATATTTAAATAAAATGCATTTTTGGAATAATTAAATTTGAATTTAAAGATTAAATAATAATTAATTTAATTTTACAAAATTTTCTTTTCTATTTATTTTAAACTCTTACGACGACTGCTCTTGTCTGTGGTCTTTACTTCACTTTAATATGTGTTTTTATTTGCTTGTTTTATTTAATTATTTATTATAAATAGCTATTATTTTCTAAAGTTTTTTATTTTTACTTTTATCGTTTAAATTAAATTCAAATTATTACATTTTATGTTATCCGAAATTTACATTTGCTGTTTTTCATTTTCTGCGTTCGTTTATTTATTTGTTTATTAATCTATTTCCACAAATTGTCACTATTTTAATTTATTTCATTATATACAATTAAATTTTTAATATTTATTAATGTAATAATTAAATTCCATAATGTGTTTAGCTCGTCTGACTGATAAACTTTTCTTTGCCATTTTAATTGTATTAAATTATTTTGAATAAAAAATTAAAATTAACATTAATTTTTACTTTTACTTATAATAATTTATAATAATAAATATTTAAGGTATATTGATATTAATTTTTATTTTTAATTTGCATTTTTATCACTTGGAATGATTTAAAATAAACTTTGTAATTTCTTTATTGTTCTTTTAAGAATTATTCTCACTTTATTAATAATTCATCTTTTAATATTTTTTCGCTATTTTTATTATTAAACTCTTGTCACGAACAATTGATTCGCCAAATCTCGGCTTTTCAGCTCTCCACTTTAATGTGTTATTATTTATAAAGCTATTAATTTATCAATGAATATTCAAAATAATTTATTTTTCATCAATTTATAAATGAATGTTCAGCTGTTCTTTGTTTTATTTGTTTTTCATATGATAATTAATCTCTTTTTGTATCTCTAATTGTTAAATGTTTGTAATTGTTTTTTTTAATTTAATTTTTCTTATAATTACAAAGCTTAAAATTTGCCAAATTCATTTTTATGCAATTAAATTTGACACAATATAATTAAACCTGTAAAAATTATCTCATGTCTTCAGCGTGTCTTATACATATTTCTGCGTCTTTTTTTGATAATTTTTTCCTTCAATTTCCTTTCTCGTACTTTTTTTGATAAATTTAATATTGATATTAATTTTTATTTTTAATTTGGGTTTTTATCACTTGAAATGATTTAAAATAAAACTTTTCATGCTTTAAATATTGTTCATTTTTTTAAATTTGAATTTCGCTATTTTTTATTTATATTAAACTCTTGTCCCTTCGAGACGCTTTACAATTGTTCAGTGGTCCACTTTTATATGTTTTTTATTTGCTATTATTTTGAAAATTTATATAATTTATTAATGATTTTCAAAATTAATTTATTTTTCGTCAATTTATAAATGAATGTTCAACGGTTCTCAGCTTATGTTATTTTTTATATAATAATCTCTTTTTTATCAATAATTATTTTTATTGGATATCTTGCTAAATCGCCCCCTCTGCTTATTCTGCAATCCATTCAAATACTTAAAATAGTAAGTAAGATTAATAAGAAATTATTAAAATATTGATATTTTATTTTATTTAGGATTAATTCTTATAATTAATAAATAAATTAATTAATTATTATTTTATTTTTATGACTTATTTTTTGTTTCTTTAATCTCTTATACTATCCTCCGAAATATTCCTCTTGTATTTTGAAGCATTTATAAGAAAGTTTATATGTAGCCTTAATTTATTAATTAATTAATGTGTTATTTAATTAAGTATTTTCGAATTAATGATAATTTGGCTTAGTTTTTTTGCCAAAGATTTAAAAACTTTTTCTTTGATTTAAATGAAAATTTATTTTAATCCATATTATCTTCAATCGGTTTTCTTTACTTGAATTTGGTCAATAAAATAGTCAAAATTGAGCATTATTCATTTTGCCTCGCTATTCTTCCATTTTATCCCACCAAAATATGATTTTATTTTTTTGCTGAAAAGATATAAAAATATTTAATTAATTTATTATTATTCCTACTTTTTAATTTCTTAATTTTCTCCATTAATTCTGTTTTTAAAAAGTTATTTTGGTATATTTTCGTTTTTTTTTTTACTTTGATTTTGTTTTTAATAGTCAGGCAACAAAGGACTATTTATTTATTATTATTTTTCAATTTTTTATATTATTTTTTATTAATATGTTAACTATTTTTTATTCAAATCCAACAAACTTTTAGAAGAATTTGTATTTAAGAAATTTTATTTTATTTAACATCTTTATAATTTAAAGAAAGTGATTAATTTTTTAGCACCGCTTTTCCATCTTTGGGGGTACGGTATTGCCGTTACATTTTTCCAGCCATTGGATTTTTTGGCTTCCTTGTCCTGTTTTATACGGTAAAAACCGAATAATTTTTGCACTTTTAATGATGGCATTAGTAAATATTTAAATCAACGAAAGAATCAAATACTATGATTAACAGAATTAAATTTTGAAAAAATGATTGACATGACCTGTAAATTCCAACAAATTTTGAATTTTTGCCAAATACCTAAGAAAGGAAGATTATTAGTTTAAAAAAAATATGGCTAATTTTGAAAAATGTTTCAACTAAGTGATTTTTTAAATATTGCTAATTTTTCTTGTTCATATATTATGCCATGCAAAAAATTAAATTATTGTTAATTAATAGAGACCGGACTTTTAGGCACGAAAATTTCTCAAATAGGCACCTAAAATATGCAAGAAAAATGTGAAAAAAGGCACAAAAAATTGCAAAAAGGCAGCAAAAATTAACATTTTTCTAGCAAAAAATTTTCCAAAAGACTTTTTTTTTTTGCTCTTCTGGTCTAACTCTTTTTTTCTACTATGTTATATCAATTATTTCAGAACCTGAGAAAAGGAATAAATTTTTGGTGTTCAAATTTCAAAAACCAAGGTATAACTGTGAGTCCGGCGGTGCCGATAGGCGCCGCTGGGAAATTTTTTTTGGAAATTGTAAGAAAAATTATGAGAAAAATTGCAAAAAATTAAAAAAATTTCCATTTTTTCAAAAAATACTGAAAAAGGCATGAAAAAGGCACCAAAATCGCAAAAAAAAAGGCACAAAAAGTTCAAGCTAGAAGCTTCAAACCAGGTTAAAAACTCGTTTTTCGTGCATATTATGCCGTAGCAAGCTAGCAAAAAAAAATGCATATGTTTCAAAATCCGGTCTCTATTAATTAATGTGCATTTTATACTTATTTTATATTTTTAATTCTTGCTTTATTATATTTAGAGATCGGATCGGTCGGTTTTTTCGCTTTTTTACGGTTTTCGGTTTCGGTTTTTGACTGAAAAAACCGACCGACCCTCTTGTCCGGTTTCTAATTATAACCATTTGTGCGCTTTAATTCCATTCTTATTAATGTTTGTAATTTTTAATTTAATTTCTATTGAAATAAATGACAAAATTGTCTTTTTTTAGTTATGACTTTTGTAAATTTTAATTAATTAATTTTTTTTTAATTATGAATTGTTGTTACTTTCATGCTCACTCAATCACAAATACTTTCTTCTTCCGCCGATTTAATATGTAATTAAATTTTGTTTATGTACATAAAATAGCACATTTATAAACTTAATTTATTAATTTTTTTAAGCTACAAAAATAATAAATATAATGTCTTTTTTTATATTTCTTTTTGCTAATATTATGTTTATTTTATAAATTCTTATTTTCTTTTTGCATTAATTTACTTTTCCACTAAATATTGGTTTTCATTTTCAAAAGAATATTTATTTGAAATTTGATTTCTAATAATTTACATATTAATAATTCCTATATCATATATATAATGTACAAATTATATTTTTGTGTTTGTAAATATTTTTTATTGATTGATTCATTTTTAAAAAAAGGTGTAATATTCACTTTCCCAAAAATGTTCTAAAACAATGTAAAATGACATGAAAACTTTTTTGAAGAAAATCATTGAATAACTTTTTCAAGCAAATTTTGGTTATATTTTTTGAAAAAGTTCCGATTTCCGACGTTTTTAGGGTCGGAATTCCGATTTCCGACTTCCGAAAAAATTTGGGCCTCGGAATTCCGATTTCTGAAAATTTTTTGACCCCCGGAATTAGATTTCCGAAATTTTTTGCGGTTTCGGAATGCCATCCCTGATAGGGGCACATAAGAAATGAAGATTATTGGAAAATATATTTTTAAATTAATAGATTATATTTGTCAAAAATTATTAAACACCAACTCAATAATGTGCAAAAAGTTTTAAGGGCGTTTTATTTTTAATTAAGTGATAATTAATGTATTAATGTAATATGAGTTAAGGAAATCAAATATTTAAATCAAAATTTTATGAATCTAAAGGAATAAATTTATTGTAAGTAAAATTAATTAAACATTTTTTTTAATATTAATTATAATGATTAGTTTTTTTATTTAAAATAAAAGTAGTTATTTTTGAGATATTATAATTATGTAGCTTATAAATTAATTTATGCATTTATACATTTAATTTATTTCATTCTATAATTATATTTTAAATTATCTGACAATTTCCAATTATTTTTTCATTAGCCTAATTCATTTGGGTTTAATTAATATATTTTTATTTTTATTTGACGGAGAGTTTGAGTTTATGCGAGCATCGGTAAACATTGGAATTTCGGGAGCATATTTATTTAGTCATCATTTTTACCAAAATATAAAATGTTTTTCACTAAATTTTATACCACAAATACTTTTTAACAACCATAAGAAATGGTGTAATTTTTCTTTCATTAAAATATGTTTTTTTTTATTAATTTGATTTTTTATATGATAATATCTTTTTGTTTTTAAATGAAATAATTAATTTATTAAATCGCCCTCTCTGCTAAATATAAATAATTAAAATAAACTAATAATATTTCTCATAGAATAAGTATTCATTAAACTAACGAAATTATATTAAATAAGCGATTCGAAATGTAAGCGGATTTTTCCTTTTGCGGACCTTTTCTTTATTGGAAAAAAAGGATAAAAAATTTTTAAAAAAATAATCAAGAATAATATTAAAAAAAATTTCAAGGTCTAAAATATATTATTACCTACACTGAAAAACTCCCAAATTTCAAATTTTAAAGCAAATCTCTTCGAACCCTTCCGGGGGCTAAAGAACACCAATAAATTCAAAAAAAAATAAAAAAAAATTTTTATATTATATTAAAAGTATTAAACTTATATTTTTTATATAAATTTTTTGAATTAATTGATTAATTAAATTAATTATAAAAAATTTGTTTTTAATCCAAAATGAAAAATTATTTTTAGTTGGTACTGAAGATGAGAATGATTGGAGAAAGTTTGTAGTGACAGTAATTTATAAAAGGAATTTTTACATAACTTTTTTGCAATGCCAACAGATCCAAAGGACGGAAAATAACAGGCAAAAAATGTTACGCTAATTGAACATCAAAAATAAGATTAAAAACCTATAGAGTACCTACAATCGCACATGCCAAAATAAATGAAAATATGGAAATGGTTATTTATCCTATAAATCACCATCCGAACTGTAAAGGCGATCCAATTGAGAAGCTATCAGCAGAACAGATAAAAGACAACAAAAAAATAATAATAAACTGTACGGCAAATATTAAGAGTTTATGGCGTAAAATAATATTAAATTGTTAACTATAATTATGAATTATTTTAGGGATTTCAAAAAGCAGAAACATTTGATATTGAAACATAAGCTCTACCACTAAATCACAAGATTTATTAACATTTCATTACCCAACTTTTGAAAGCGTCCGGCGTTCGTATAATAGGCGAAGGAAATACGGCGATCAAGACATCTCGATCACCCCAGAAAATTTTAATAATGAGTTTATGTTTCAACAGATTGGCCAGCGTTGGTCAATCGCAAACCTTGAAAGCATTTGTTGTTTTTTTGTATAAAAAATCAAATTTATCAATTTAAATTTTTTTGGGTCAGATAAAAACGGCAACCGAAAACAACACACAAGAGCTGCAAGATCGCAGTGTTCTTGTGGTACGCATCAAAGATGCATGGACCTCTGAACATTTCTCCATGTTGATTGCTTAAAATGCTTTTTGTTTGCCCTTAAGCAAGGCTGAAATATTTTTGAAAATTAAAGCTAAAACAATCGTAAATTTTATTCCAAATAAAAATGTGTGAATTTGAGGAAAATAATAAAAATAAAAGGGACAAATAAATAATTATTTGGTTTCAAATTGTAATTAACTCATGTAATTTCAAATTGTAATCATATAATTAATTAAAGGAATATTGATTGATTTCTTATTATGATGGTTTTTTAAGTAACGACCAAATTTCATTATGCTGGTTTTTAAGTAACGCCCATTATGATGGTTTTTAAATAACGACCCAGCACCATCTAAATAACTTGTTTGCTTTAAATAAAAGGATTTTTTCATAATTATTAAATTATTTAAATTATTAAATTTTGTTGGTTCACTTTATTTAATTTTCAATTTAAAAAAAAAATTTACATAATTATTTTACCATGCTCTTAACCCGAGTATAATACAAATGTCGATATATTTTTCAATTAGTCTTAATTTGGTATTTAAAATATGAATTATTACTTATTTTTTGAGTATATAATTGGTTGAGAGTCATATCTAGTACTAATTTAAAAAATTGCATAATTTCATTTTTCGATTTAATAATATGCAAAATAAATGCAAAATGACCCGCCAAATAAATTTTTTAAAATTTAATTTGCAGATGTCATAAAGAAAATTGCTATATAATAAAAGCATTTAAATAAATCCCCATAGTGTCCAATTCAAATTAATTAATGTGAGCTTTTTTAATCAAGGATTTAACGGACAATAGCAAAAGCAAAAATTCAATTAGAAATAAAATAAAAATTGCAAATTTAATTTTGATTTTAATTCACTTGTTACAGTGAATGTGAAGAGGAAGAGATCGGAAAAGAAGCTCGAGAGAGGGGAAAAGCATCAGCACAATTCTCGCTTTTCCTCCCTTCGTATTAATCACATCGCAAAAATTTTTGGCAGGTCCAACAGAGTTGGGCCTTATGAACAAACGGACCGATCAGTATTTTAATTGTAAGTGATTTTTGGCACCAAAAAATAAGTTTCAATAAATAAATAAATGTTTAAAATGTAAATTTGACTGGGCGGCGTAACTTAACACAGCGAATGTTCCAATGCAAATTAATGTAAAATTTGAGGGATGGTGCAAAAATTGGAAATTATTATTTCTCGTAAGGAATCGCTGCCAATTCCGAAAAAAACCAATGCAAAAAGTTCGTAAATTTCAAATGCATTGAGGTTTTTATCAATTTAAATTCTATCACATCTTTTTTCCGTTCTATAAAAAATCCAAAAATGAAAATCTTTCGAAAAAATTTTAGCTTTATTTTTTATTCAAAAGGATGCTTATCCATATTTTGAAATATAAATTTCACGATATTATTATTAAATTGTTCATTAAATAATTTAAATATTTTAAACGCATTTTTTAGCATATATTTATTTAATTTTGTTATTCCGTCTGACTTTTTCATTATGCTTATACAAATTGTATCACATAATAATGTATTATTTTTAATTGTCCTTTTTTGAATAATGTCATAGTTTTCTGATTGGTTCGGCACTTTTTTAATTGACGAATTGATTGGTTAGAATATTTTTTTAAAGAAAACATAATTATTTTTCTGAATAATTATTTTTTTCGCGTATGTTTTGCTAATTTGACACTGTAGAAGTAAATAATTATTTGGATTTTCATTTTATATGTAATTTTGGAATAATTTAATTAGTATAAATAAAACAGCTTTTGTTTTTTTAATTTCAAAAATATGTAAAAATTGGCCAAACCTCAAAATAAAATCTTTTTTTCACAATATTAGCAAAATTTGGTTATCAAAATTTATAAACAAATTTAAATGGATTATTTTTTTATTTATTATTTTACTATGAAAGTGTTAAAACTGTTTTAATTTGATTTCAATTAATTTTATGAATTTATTATTATTTGACTATTTTCACTCCCTTGCCATGCCAACACCACCACCATTTGCGAGACAAACCAAATGTGATGACATTCATTAATAAGAGTTTTTATAAATTTTTAATATAATCGTAAGCAAAATATATTTAGATTAATATTTCTGTTTTTATTTTTGTGTCATAATTTTGGGTTAATTAAGAAAAAAAAAATTTTTTTTTCGGCTTTAACTTCTTATTATGTTTTCGGTTTATTCAAATAATTTTCTGAATATTCTTTTTCTTTTTAGTATTTTAGTATTCGTTTTAATTAACCTTTAAAATGAATGTATTTGATAATTAATAATGAGAATCAATTGTTTAGTTTGATTGTCGATTAATTTAATTATCATAATAGCCTGATTCTGTTTTATATTTAATTTTTATTTAATTTTATGAATTTATTATTATTTTCCTATTTTTCACTCACTTGGCATCATTAGTAGAATTTGTTTTTATGAATATTTTTATAAAGTACAAAAGAATTTAATTTTATAATTTAATGATAAGAAATAATTTAATTTGTATTAAAATGCGTTTAGTTTTAAATAATTGACACAGTTTTAATAAAGGTTTTATTTGTTAATTTGTTTTTTAAAATTAATTATTATAGCTTTTAATTGATCAATAATTTTATTTATTTTTCCATTTTTATAAATTAATGTTCAACTGCTCTCAGTGATGTCAATCAATTTACTTTTAAATGAAAAATTATTAAATAAAAGAAATAATTTGGCAATATTTTGGGCCGTTTATAACACATTCGATAAAAAAATAAAATAATTTTTTATGAATATTTATTTATAAACTTTTTAGATTATTTGAAATAATATAAAAAAATAATTTATTACAAATTCCTTTAAAATAATTCTGGGTTCTTTTATTTGTTTTTATAGATTAATTTACTCTCATGAATTTATTCTTAAACTCTTTTTTATTCTTTTAAAACAAAAATTTTTACGAAAATTTTAATTTTAATTTATAATATAAATTTTCTTAAATTTTGAATTATATTAAAATCGAATATTTATTTTTTGTTTTGTATTTTTATTATTACAAATTTAGAAAAAAAAAAAGATTTAACATTTATTTGGTATAATTCTGTACCAACTTAAATATATTTTCATTATTAATCTAATGCCATATCTTCTCGTTTTGTAAATTTTTGGCTCATTAGTCACCAGATTGATAATTTGGAAGAAACCAGAGATACGATATCTGAGGATATTTCCTCCATTTTGTGGTCGTTTTGAGTGTCAAAGAGGATTTTTTGAAAAATGAAGATTGGCAAATTTTTGTGGTCTTTTGATAGAAAAGTGACAACATGATTTTTTGAAAAATTAACTAATTTGGCAAAATGTTCGAACTTTTTCTTCAAATCTTAACATTTTTTTGAAAAATTCTCATTTTATGAATTTTAATTAATTTCCTTTAGATAATTTTATACAAAAAATAAATGTCATAGAAATGCAAATTTCTCCGTTCTTACGAGAAAGAATTAATGGAGTGATTAAGCAGGCCAAAAATGATGCGGTTTTTCATTGCAAAAGTGCAATTTAGGCATAATTTTTCCCCAGCCGCGCTTATCGGCACCGATAGACCCCTAAAAATCCCTTATTTTCTTAAAAATAGCTAAAAAATTTCAATCCCGATTACAAATATAGGTTTGCTAATTTACTCTCCAAAATTGTTAAAATCCATAATGTGAGGTGAGAAATATAAAATGTAATGCTATATTAATTGATAACTTTTGCAAAATGTTCTGGTTGACACCAAAAACTGATTTTTTGGGGCCTGATGTTCTCAATTGTTTTGCATTTTTTTATCTTTTTAAAAATGAGAATTGTTTATGGCTGAAATGAAGACTTTAAACTTTTGTGAACGCATCTCTGAAGTAAACACCTTTTATTAATTAATTAGAATTAATTTAATTTTTCTCCATTTATTTTTGCTGTTATTATTATTAGATGTTTTAGCTTTTTTAATTCCATTTAATAATTATTTTCACATTTATTAAAATTTTAAGATTTCATTAATTATTTTACCTTCGAAATATCGCTATTTTATTTATTTTATAACTCATGCGTACAGCAGTCTTTCTGCAACCGCATCCACCGTAAGTATTTGTATTATTTGATTTGATTTTTATTTTAGGCACATCTTATTTTGAATTTTTATTCGTTTTTTGCATTTTTATTTACGGCTTACATCAAAATTTTTATTAGGCCAAAAAGTACATGAAAATTAAAATATTTGTTTATATGTTCTGTGGTGAAATATTTATATTAATAAATAATTTAGATAAACTATTATTTTATACAATAGGTTATCAATTCGCGCAATGAAACGAATTAAATTAATTTTAAATTTTAGAAATTAAAGTAATTATTTTTTTGTTAAAATTACAAAGTTCAATTGGGTAACTTTTACCTGTATTTGGTTAATAATAGAACAAAATGTAAATAGTTTATTTAAGTGTTTATTGCTTTAAAAGAAAATTATAGGTTCAAAACTTTAAAGGTAAGTAACTTATAATTTTATATTTAGTTGATTTTATTAATTTTCTGGCTATTCTTATATATTTTTATTTTATATTAACAAATTAATTTTATTTAATTTTTTCATTTTCTTTAACTCATGTCTTTTGAATCTTTGTACTGTAAGTCTCTCTCGTCTACTTTATTAAAATATGACTGATTATTTTTATTCTTTAATTAACTTTTTTACAATCTGTGAAGTGAAATAATTTTAACAGAATATATTTAGTTTAGGATCACATCGAATAACATTAATTAAATAGGTAATTATATAAACCAAAAAATATGTGCGGATGAAATGTATTTATTATCAAAATATTATTGCATATTTATTTATTTCATCACCAGAAAAGTCTCAGTCCCGGCTGAAAAATGCGGACCCTACATGGAAGAACCCTAAATTCCCAAAAAAGAAAGTTTTAATTAAATAATAAAAAAACCTTTTTAACATGGTAATTTAAAAAAATTAATTTTAATAAATGAAATCAATTTTTTTGTACATATAAATTTTTAATTTTATTTCAAAAGATTAAACCCGAAAATAAAATAACAATAGCAACATAATATTAAAGACAAAATAAATTCATAAATAATGTAATTAGGAAGTTTTAAAATAAATTTATATTTTTTTGTAAAACTGGCGCAAGTAAAAATTAAAATGAAAAGTTAAAATTAAACCTAATTTAATTCACCAAAGGCGAAAAAGTAATTTTAATTGGAAATTATGTAATGAAAAGAAACTTTAGTATAATTAAAATGGAGAAAAATAGAAAATATATTATTAAAGGAAAAATAAAATTCCTTTAAAAAATATAGCCTAAAATTAAAGTAAAAATGAATAAGTGCCTTAGAGAGAAATGATTTATAAATTTTAAAACCTATATAAAAATGGGGGTTTTAAAATTCTAAAAATTATGGAAAAATAAATTATCGCAAAAGGATACCAAAGAAATTAAGGAAAATATGAAGACCAAGGACATGAGAAGAATAAATAAAAATAAAATAAATTAACAAATTAAAAATGCTTATTCAATTTCCGGAATTTGACCAGAATCCAAAATTAGCTTAAATATATCAGCTAATATTTTGTATCAGCTAATATTTTGTAATTGGCTCTGCATAATTTTTTAACAAAATATATGGAACATTCATTATCCGGTGAGGTGGAATTTCGCCGGGGGAGCTTTCTTAATATATTTCAAATTATGCCCGCATTCAATTCAAAGTAGTCATTTGCGGCTCCCAGTAGAACGACATTTGCGGCGCTGAAATTTTATGGCGCCCCATAATTAATGAAACATCTTATGTTTTCCTAATTGTATAAGAATATATATTTCAATTAAAAATTTAAAAAGTAATATATTTCTGTCAAATAATATTTATTAGGGAAATCAAATTAAATCACACAAAATAATAAGAAAAAGCATAAAATACCCAAATAATTAAACAGCAAAAATAATGGAAATAATATTTAAAAAATGATTTTTTAAATAGTGGAAATAATTTTAAAAAACATAAAAATTCGCATAGATTAATTATAAAAAACAGGGACATAATTACCAAAAAATAATCCACCAACAAAAAAGAAAAAAGATTAGTACATAAAAAAATGGTAAAAAATAATATTAAATAATTTACATTACTCGAAAAATTGTAAATGACGAAAGACATGAGTTTTATGAAAATGTAAAAATATTGATTTTAATTAAATTAAAAATAATACAAACGAAATATATTTAAGAATATTAGCTAGAAAATTAAACAAAATCACTAATAAAGAATAAAAAATTAATACCAATTTAAAAAGTCAAACTTTACCACAAGGAAAGCATAAGAAAATTAAAAATGTAATTGAAATGCTTATGAAATTTTTAAAATATTAAAAAGCATAAAATAAACAGGAATATAATTATTAAATTGAAACACAAACAATTAATCGAAAAATTTTAAATAGAAAAACAATGGTTTGCATGCGATTATAATTAAAGGTTATGAAAAAAAATACTTATAAATAAAAAGGATTAATTAATTATGTTTTCAAAATCGACACAAGGTTATCAAAGAACCGATTCTTACAATTGTCAAAGAGTTAATAAAATTCCCATTAAAAGTATTATTTAAATGAGTTAAACATTTATTCTAATTTTTTTAAGTTTTCTTTGATTATATATTTTTTTTAATAAAAACCATTTTTAATGAAAAATAAGAAATTAGTAATCAAAATTTATTTTAATAGAAATATTTTAAACATAATGAAAAAATATGGATAAAAAAATTTTAAAAAATTAACCAAATTACAGTGGGAAAAATAAGAACGATAAAGAAATGTAAAAAATTACAAAGTGTTATTTTAAAGCATTCCAAGAGACAAAAAATCAAAATAAAAATAAAAATTAATTCATATAAAATATTATTACTATAAATTGATATAAAAATTAAATGCGAATTTAAAGTTTTATTCAAAATAATTTAACATAATTAAAGTGAGCAAAGAAAAGCTTAACACGAGCTAGGTTCCCGAAAATTCAATAAATACTATAAATTAAATTATTATTATTATAATGAAATAATTAAATAAGAAAGAAATGAACTGTATCAAAATTATAAAATCATTTAATAATCATCAAAATACGAAGAATATTTTAACAAATGTTAAAAAAATTTTAAAACATTTTTAAGTATTTGTAAAATAAAATTAAATTATGCTTTAAATATTTATATTTTATATTATAGATAATGAAAGCCAAATATTAATGCGGATAAATTAATTTTAAAATTTAACTATTTGTTAAATTCAGAATGAATAAATATTTCTAAAAAAGAAAGTTTATTTAATCAAAATAAAATATATTTATTTTTTACCTATATAAAAAATATCTTTTGTCGACTGTAAACTTCGAATAAAACAACAAATCATATATAAGAATATAAATTTTAAACTATACTTAAATGTGCGGTGAAAATTGTGAATAATTGAAAAATCTAAAAACAAAAATTTAAAAATTCAGTAAATTACAACGAAAAACAGTAAAAAAGCAAAAATTAATTAATATATTTAAACATCAAATGAAATTCAAAATATATGTAAAACCCAGAAAGAATGATAATCATATAATAAATAAAAATAAACAATTAATATAACTAGCTTAGCACTTAATAAAACAATGTATTATAAAAATCGAAATTTATTTCAAAACTCATTTCGTATGCAAATTTAAAAAAATAAAATAAATACTTTATAAAAAAAATCGCCGAAAATTAAATTCGGACGTAATGAAAATTGGGTTCACGAACGAGAACATGAAAAATATAAAGAAAAATAAATATTAATTTAATATCTTTTAAAATTTAAACAGAAATAACCTAAATGATTTATGAATTCATTTTAATAATACAAAATAAAGAGTTTTATTTAATTTTAAGAACCGACAGAATTAAACAAATCTTATTGTATTAATTGGTAAAAACCAAATCGAACATTTAAAAGAAATAAAAAATTTATTAAATTAAATACAAATGAATTAGGCTAATGAAAAAATAATCGGAAAAGTCAGATAAATTTAAAATGTAATTATAGAATGGGAATAAATAAAATATATAAATGCATAAATTACTTTATAAGAGAAGCATATTACTGTAAAAAAAAGTTAATTTAAATTGAAATTTTCATAAATAAGACAGTAAAATAAAACTTAAAAAATACATTTTTAAAATGGCAGAATATAAGATGTTCAAAACCTAAAACAAACTAATTGATTACTATTTTTAAAGTACATGAAAACAGGGGGTGGGACAACTCTCGCCATTTTTGGGACGAGAGGCGAGAGTTGAAAATACACCCCTAAAGATTGAACTTTTGAGCAGTCAGAAAAATATATATCTTTTTTTAAACAGCCTAAAACCGCAGATTTAATCAAAACATTGATCATTTTTTGACAAATTCTGTTAAAAAATCTCACTCAAAATTTCAAAATTTTTTCCGGCGGCGCCTATCGGCACCGCCGCGCCGCTACCCCCCCCCCCCCCCCCCAATGTTCCCAGTTTTTAAAAAAAAGGCGCTTCAAAAAGAACGATTTAAAAACAAAAAATTTAAAAATCACAAGTTTAGGTCATTTTTTGAATAAAATCTGTTAACAAATCCGAAGTCAATTTTCAAAATTTTTTCGGCGGCGCTTACCGCGGCACCGCCGGACCCCAACTGTCCTCGAAGTTTTAAAAAAGGTACCGCAAAAAAAAGTGGTTTGAATGGCAAAAAAATGGACAAATAATAAAGTTTGATTTGTAAAATAAATATATTTCATGAAAATGTAAACTTTTATTTCAGCAATTATATATTATAGCAATTAATCGATAATTTTTCTGTGCGAATCTTTAACATAAATTAACAAGTTTACATAACATGAGTTTCTGCAAATTTATTCTTAAATTTATTGTATGATTTTAGCATTTCTTTCTATGTTTTGCATATATTTGAATTTCATTTGATTTTTAAAAAATTTAAATATTTTTTGTATGGTTATGAATTTTTCTCTATTAAATTTTATTTTTAACTTTTTGATTCAAACAAATTATTAAAATTATAAATCCATAAGGGACCATTTTTTATGTTTTAGATTTTACTTCATTTGAAGAATTTATTAAAATTTAACAAATACTTAATTCAATTTATTAAAATATTTATATTAAAATATTGTTTAATATTTTTATAATTTCGAATATCGGTAATTTTTGTTTATTTTAAACTCTTGTTCGTTACCGAATTTTAGGCTTCGTTCGGCCTCTCTGCCTGCAACTTTAAAATGTTTTTTTATTTGTTTAATATATTTATAGAGTATATACATAAATGTAAGCAGTATTTGTGCGTTTTGTTTTTATGATATTTACTAATTTTTTATCGGTCAATCGGTTTTTTAATCATTAAACTTTAATAATAGCAAATTTTCATATTATAAATTAGGATAATTTTTTATTAAACGAAGTTCGTCGTCGCTCAAGAGTAGAGTTGCACGGTACTGGTACCGGTACCGGCCGGTAATTACCGGTTTTTTGGTACCGGCACGGTACCGGTACCGGTTTTCTCAAAAATAAAAGTACCGGTACCGATTTGTCTGGTACCGGTACCCCGGTAAAAATTTGCACTGGTAAGAATGGAGCTCTGGGTGAGAAAAGAGTAGGAAATTGGTGAAGAAGGAGAAATTTTTGAGAATAGAACATTTCGCCAAATTTTAGAATTTAAACACAATCTTTTTTATTTCGTCATATTATCTTTATCTGATATTTGGAAATATTTCGACAAAAAGCCAAATGAACGGTCATTGTGTAAAATCAGTTAGAAAAAAATTGTCCGAAATGATGGATCAACAATGGGCATGTGGAAACACTTTGAGGCAAAACACAAACAGCAATTTACGGAGCTGAAATCAGGGAATTTGCTTCAAAAGCAAGAACAAACGGTTATCCAATATTTTCTTTTTTGTTCATTTATTATTTTTAGAAACAGCAAAGAATTGAAAATTTTGTTGTTCCGAAGAAAAATGAATTGCACGAAGCGGAAGAGTGCATTGTGCGAATTATGATTCGCCAAAATAACGCGTTTTTATTTTTCGATGATCCGGATTTGAGGAATTTGACAATTAAGGCATTTCCCAATTTGGTACAATTTTCTCAATTTTAAATTGAATTTTCTTATTTTTTTTTATAGGAACTTGGAGGTAGAGAACATTTCGACGTAAGGTAATCCCTAGGCTGGCAGATCAAATTCTCCGTGCAATTCAAACAGCAATTGGCGATGGACATTTTGCAATTACGAGCGACGGTTGGTCTAAACCCACACATTCTCCTCAATTACAAAGGTGTAGTTGCATAAATTCTCCTTTGGTCGGAAAAATTTCCGTTTTAGCCTTACCATTGATTGGATTGATGATAATTTCTGCCGAAATGATGCCGTTCTTGGTGCCTTCCCTATGGACGAATTTTTCCATTCTGGAGAAGTGATTGCTGAAGGAATAGCAAATTGTCTGACAGAAAATGGATTTTCATTGGACAAAATTTCGTGCTGTGTGCGTGATGACGCTCGTAATATGCAGTCGGCCACACGCCAATTGGATAAGGACAGGCAATTGTTGGTTCCGTGTTCCCTTTTAAGTTTCCAGTGTTGTTGCCATTTTTTAAATTTAGTTATTCAAGATGCGCTCAAAAAACAGTGCCTTTCTGAAATTATCTTGAAGGCAAAAGAGTGGACCAAAGAATGCCAAAAACCCAAAATTAAAAAATGTATGGAGCGACACCAAGAGCAATTGAATATGCCGAAAAAGCAACTTGTTTTGGTAATTTGTTTGCATTCTTATTCAAATTCAGCCAATTTTAAGTCAGTTCCGACGAGATGGAATTCGACTTACCGAATGTTGGCAGCTTTCAAAGAGCAGAAAAAGGTTTTGCTGGCAATGCAATTTGAAAGAGACCAAAGAAATGCCGCAATTTTGTCTGCACCAAAAAAACCTCGGCTGGCTGAGATGGAAATAATTTCTTCATCATTGCCGTCCATTTCATTCAAAGACTTTGACTTTTGCGCCAAATTTGCCAAATTCTTAAAATTTTTGACGTGGAAACCCAAAAAGTAAAAATTTTATTTATGCTAAATAAACTTATTAGTTTTAAGTTATCCCACGAAAAATCAACGGCTTCTGTTTTATGTTTTTTATTTTCAATTCTTTCACAATTATCACTTTTCATATTTTTCCAATTTGTCAGATAAACAATAATTGATTTAGTTATATATAGTATATTTAATTTAATTTTGTTTTCAAATTCCTATTTTCATTTCTTTTAAAATTCGTTTTTGTTTAACTGTTTAAATTTATTTAAATCTCTCTTTCTGTTGATGCTATCTTTCTTTCATAGTACTCAAATGCCTATTTTTAATATGCCGAGACATTAAAATATATTTTACTTCGTGTTAAGTATTTTTTGTATGGAGAGTCTAAAAAGTAAATTTGAATTTTTTATTTTATTTATGGATTAAATTTTAAAAAGAAAATTAATTAAGAAAAGTTAAAGCTAAAATATTCATAGCTGCGGTCTCGATCGTCACTTTATTGTGTATATATTTTGTTAAAAATATTTATTAATTTATTAAACATAGCTATTAAATTTGTCAGTGAATATTAATTAAATGCTAATTACTGTCTCATGATAATTTATTACAAAATTTATTTTTTTGTCTTTAAATGCTAGATGCTTTGAAATATTAATTTGTGCCTTTCTGTTTTTAATCAATTATTTTTGTCACCTATGCAAGAGTTAACTATTGATTATTTTCTGCTAATTTATTACTTAATTGTCATTAAATGATGTTTAATTAAATCTATTTAAACTTTATATTATTTGCATTTTAATATAAAAAATAATGAATTAATATCATCGATAGCCAAGCTTTTTTTCTATAAACCTGAAAGATTTCAAACAAAATTATCAAATTTAATGTAAGTTGTGGCAGAAATAGTACTTATTTTCATACAACTTTTTCTAAAGTTGACAAATTTTTTTTTAATTTGCAAGCTAATAGAGAAAAAACTATCGAATGGTACCAAGAATGTAAAAGTTGGTTGCTTTTATGCAACGTTATGCCAATGTTTTGACGAAAAATTCGCTAAAATGGCGCATTTTAGCCTGATCAGACAAAAGAAAATTCAATTTACAATTTTATCTAAATATTAAAAAAAATATTTTTCTCATTGCTAAAGCCATTTATAATAGTAAAAAAATTCACTCATTGTCGTAATGTCCACTGTCCAATTGTCCGGTTCTGTCCAAATGACTTCACTGTCCAAATGTCCAATGTCGAAATGTCCACTGTCCAGATGTCCACTGTCCAAATGTCCGGGAGCCAACGGGGCCGAGTCGTTACTTAAAAAACCATCAATATGATTTGATGAAAAATTATTTATACTTTCCTCAAAAGCAACCAAATTTTAATTCTTGATTTGATTCGATAGCCCTAAGTGTTCTCTATCAGTCTACAAAATTTCAAAAAATTTCGTTAAGTTTCAAAAAAGTTATGGCTAGAGGAACTCAAAAAAGCTTGTCTTTCGAGCAAGTTTGGCCCTAATTTTTTTGAAACTTGACGAATTTTTTGAAATTTTGTAGACTGATAGAGAACACTTAGGGCTATCGAATGAAATCAAGAATTAAAAATTTGGTTGCTTTTGAGGAAAGTTATAAATAATTTTTTATCAAATCATATTGATGGTTTTTTAAGTAACGACATAGCACCACCATAACATTCTCCGAGTAAAATAAAATTATTGTTTGGCATCTTCGATATTTTTCCAAAAATTTTAGTAATTA
>SIJG01000098.1:423402-444265 GCA_023374025.1 Heterodera schachtii | reverse complement strand
TTAAAAAAATTTTACAGAAAGCAGCCGGTTGGGATATAATTTGTCATGCCGTTCTTTCGGACTTTTGCTTCGCAATGATGGCTACCTTTGATAAATCTTATCAAAGATGGTTGGACGTGAGTTTAAAAGCAAAGCCAAAAACGCAAATATTTATTTGGTTTTAATTTAGCGCGTTGACCGGTGCAGAGGTTAGTTAACTTGAAGAAAAAAAGGGATTCTTTGGGGTTTTTTTTTTTAATTTTTGGACAAATTCTTTAAATTCTAGAGACGGACAACAAAAATTTGGATATAATCAGAAGGTAAGTGCATTAATATAAAAGTTGTTCTTTAATGCGAAAAGATTGAATATTTTAATTGATTACGTTTAATTTAGTTGCACTCCCGATGTGTGTAACGGGAAAAAATGTTCCAAGCTTTTCGATGTTGGTTAAACAAAATGGAATAAAATAATTTTAAAAAAATTAAGATTCCTTTCTGTCACGTTTTAAGTAGAGTGCGACGGGACCGGGACTGGGACCGGGCCGGGAATTCCCGGTCATCCGAGGTCCCGGTCCCGGTTCCCGGTCCCGGGTTTTGAAAAGCTCAGGTCCCGGTCCCGGTCCCGGTAGGGCAACCGGGAACCGGGAAAAACAAGCACTGGTAAGAATGGGGGTCTGAGTAGAAAATTAGTGATGAAAATTGGAGTCAAAGGAAAAAAAAAATGATTAAAAAGTTTCTTTAAGAATGTAGCAACCAATTGTGCAAATGGCCTAGTGGCTAGTCCCCTTGACTTTTGTCTTTTTTTTTCCCCTGGTTCAATCCCTCTACGGAAATTAAAATATTTTGAATTTTCTTTTTGTATATTCATGGTTTTCCTATCGACAAAATATGATTTCTCATATATTTTTTTATTTTTTTAAATGAAAATATGTACATATTGAGCCTAATAAATCCAAAAAACTTGCCTTTTTGTTGAAAATCTGTTAACAAATTACACTCAAATTTTCAAAATTTTCCCCGGCGGCGCCTATCGGCACCGCCGGTCTTCCCCTTCTCAACAAAAGTTTTTTGCAAAAAGCGCGCCGAAAAAATGATCAGAAAAGTAATATAAATTTCTAATAATATTCGATCATTTAGTCCAAAAATGATTATTTTTAAAAATAATTTAAATAAATTTAGTTTGAAAATTTTCATTAATTTAATTATGCTTTAACTTTTGGATTTTATTAAATAAAAACAAAATAAAAATTTAATTTTGTGTTATTTTCAATTGAAATAAATTAAAATTTGAATTTTTTAAAAATTTTTTGAATTTTTTTGAATTTTTAAAAAGTCCCGGTTGGTCCCGGTTCCCGGTCCCGGTCCCGAAAAAAAATTGAGGTCCCGGTCCTGGTCCCGGCTTCTCAAGTCCCGGCAAGTCCCGGTCCCGGTTTTGCCCAAAATTCCCGGTCCCGTCGCACTCTAGTTTTAAGTCAATTTTAATTGAAAAATTGTATTTGCCTAAATGCCTATTAAATTTCTTAATTGTTCAAAATTATTTAAGGAACATCGTGGTAAAGAATGCAATCCTGTCAAAATTGTTTCCACAATCTCAAGCCAAATAAAGGAAGTCGACCAAAAACAGGTCGCAGTTTTTTTTTATGCAATTTTGCTTGACTTTTTAAAACGTTAATTATATATTTCGCCCAATTTTTCTACACGAAAAAATTAAGAACTTGAAATAAAATATTAAATAATTTAAATTAGAATATCATAATTTTAAATGGATCTTTGAAATTGAATAAATTTCTAAATCCATTTGTAAACGGCCAAAAATTATTTTCCATTACTTTATTTTCCATTTAAATTTGTCATTTTTAATCAATTTCTTTCCTAAAATTTTTAATAAAAAATGTAGTTTTATATATCCCTGTAAATTATAATTTTTTTTTTCAATTACATTTCTCGTTATTTATTGAGGTTAAAAATTTTTTCATAACTTTTTTTATTGGCTTTTAATTTTTGCTCATCTTTTATTAACAAAAACAATTTTTTTTCATTCATTTTTAAGGAAAAGAAATGCATCCAAGTTTGTGAGGGTATGTAAATTATTACATTATCAAAAAAATTTATAAAAAATGCCAATAAAAATTAAAAAAATAAAATATTATTGTCGCCGATGTAAAGATTTAGTTATTTTAAAAAAGGGGATTTTTAAAATTTTTGCACAAAATTCTTTAATTTCTAGACGTGAACCATTCATTGGAAAGGTAAATGCATTAAAATAAAATGTTTCATTAATGCGAAATGTTGGTTAAACATTTGAATTTAGTTTGACCGATGTGTGTAACGGGACAAAAGCTTCTGAGCTTTACGATGTTTGTTATTAAACATATTTAATTAAATTTTGAGAAATTATCCTAAAATAAAATTTGAAAACAATTTTTTTGGGATAAAAAGTTTTAGGAAATTGACTAGGAAAATAGAGCAAATTTTGTTACATATTACCCACAAGAAATTAAGCTGAACTGTGATATAAAATTATAAAAATAAATAAATAAAATTATTTAATTTTTTGCAGAATAAAAAAAATTCGGAAAATTAAACTGTGGAAAAATAGCCGCCACAAGAAATTAAGCGGAAATGGAATAAAAAATTAAAAAAACAAAAGCAATTTAAAAATAATTTCCTTCATTTGCATGTCAATTTTATTTGAAAAATTTTGTGTGAACATGAGCTTAAACAGCAATAAAATTTCGTTAATTGATAATAATTTAGAAAAAGCGAATCTCTGAAGGATGTGAGAAGAACAAAGACGTTGTTCCCCGCGCACTTACAAATGAAAAAAAATACGAAGCCGACAAAAAACAGGTAGGAAGCAAGCAGTACGAGTTTTGATTTTATTTTTAAGTTACAATTTCTAAATCTTATTTTTGTTTTGAAGTGAATTAGCTTCATTTGTTGGCATTTTGAATTTAAAAAACAAAATTTTTTTAATCATTTTTTCTCCTTTACTTTTTAGGAAAAAAAGTGCACCAAACTTTGCGACGGTATTTAGTATTATTAAATTATTATGAAATTTTTAAAATGCATTAAATTATTATGTAATTTTTAAAATGCATTAAATTATTATTACAAAACAAAATATTATTTAAATTTTATTGGAATTTTCATATTCTTTAGAAAAATCGGGCCAATGTGTTGACCAGCTGAAAGCGTAAATTTTTATATTTTATTTAAATGTGATTTTATGATTGAATTTCAAAAATAATTTTTTATTCAAATTCAGGTGTTATAAATCGTGTAACCGAAAGCCAAAAGACTGTGACGATGAGTATTGCAATTGCAAGGCATATCTTTTTAAAGATTATAAATATGTATTTAATCATTAAAAGCACCATTATTGCAATTAATATACAAAATTTGGGCTACATAAAATACTTTTAGAATATTATTAATAAAAATAAATATATATAAAATTAAATATAATGTAAAAAATAATAATTTTTAAGAAAAATCACCCTGAGTGTTTGCTGAACATGATGTGCACTCCAAGTGGTGATGTGGTGCAATTGAGAAAATGCAATCAGCAGGTCCCGCTCAATAAGGTGGTGGTAATGGTTAAATAACCATCAAGTTGGTGGTTCTTTAACCATGACCATGGCCCTCTTTTTTACCTGGTCAATAAGAACGTAGTTCATGGTTATTTTACGGGAGTTGGTGGTTAGAAATGCTAACAAACCATCCTACCCATGGTAGCCATATTTACCATGAGCCCTTTGACATGGAAAATTGTGTGATAAAATAAATAAAAATAAGATTCTTAAAGATTGAAATGGGTTCTTTCATCTGATAAAAAAATAAAAAATTTATCTCAATGTTAAGTATCTCAAAAATCAATTTTAGCAAAGTAGTCAAAATCCAACAACAAAAAAAAATTTGTGAGACCAATAAGTAAGGCGAAAATAACAAAAAAACTAACTAAAAACAAATAATTTTGCACAATGTTTTGGGCCAACTCAAAATTTTTAAAAACTTTTAAAAATTAACTGTAAATTAATTCTTCGTAATTGTCGCAAACTTTTCGCACTAAAGCGCTTGACATTTCCTTGGTAAAAAGTGACATCCTAAATTATTAGAGACGTAAATAATTTTAAAAATATATTTTATAGATTGTTTACTCTTTTTTAACTCACAATAAATATGGCGGTGCAAAAATATAAGTAACATTTTGGGTAAACATAAAAATTAATAATGTTAACGTTTGTTATGCCATAGACCTAAAAAACAATGTTTTTTTCCACAAAAAAAAATGTGTAAACAAATTGTCCCAAAAGTGCACGTGGTTAATTCGTGGTCGGTCGTTTGACTGAGGTTAGTGGTAAAAACGGCACTTCGTGGTCATTTTCTTATTGACCACCCTTTTTTTTTATAGATTTCTTCAATTTTTAAAGATTTAAAAAAAATATATATTTGTTGATCTAAAAATTCATTTTTGATTAGTGTCCTGAAAATGAGGAGCGTGCTGGACCGGGCTGCTTGTGGTGTGATGAGCAGAATTGTATGTGGAGGGATTCATGCACTCTTGGATGTGAAAATAATTGCCGTTGTGTACCGGGAAAGTTCCGCGACAAAAACACGATGAAATGTGTGGAAAAAGAAAAATGCAGGTACAAACTTTCTTTAATTAAAAATTTTTTTTATTTAACTTTTGAGTGAACCGATATTTTATGATGATTGAGAAAGAGCCAGCCAACCTACGGAGTTGTAAAGTAATTCCAAATCCAATTCCCGAACCGATTGTTTAGTCAAAGCATTAAATCTAAAAACTAAAAAAAAAAGTTAAAAAAAAAACAAAAAAAAAAATATATTAAAAAACAAAAAAATAAAATAAAATATATTTTTTAAATTCTTTTATAATTAAATATCTTTTTATAATTTTATTTGACCAAACATTATCTATATATTTTTAATTATTCTAATCGAAAAATAAAAAATCTAAAAAAAACTCGAAATTTTTTTGTTTATTTCTATTACACCATTATTTGATTAAATCCAATTTGTAAAAATTTAATCTATTTCTATCCCGTTTTGTATTATCTATTTGTTTTAATTTTATCAATTTCATTTCATAGATAATCATTTTCATTTGGATTATCCAAATCTTATAAAATCATTATTCTGCATGTGTATTTTGCAATTTTAAATGTATTTTCTGAATAATAAATTGCATTTTAAAATATGAATTCATATTCATTTAATAATTTAAAATCATTTATACTAGAGCTCGACATTTTGAAAAAAGCCTGTACCTGTACTGTACCTGTATTTTTCGAATGGCCTGTACCAGGGATGTTGCTCGTCCCGTGTTTCGTGTCTCGTGTTTTTGGGGGGTGTCTCCTCTCGTATTTTGGCACGAGACACGAGATTTTTATGCACTGGTAAAAATGGGAGGGGGGGGGGGAGGGGAGCGCGGGGTTGAGAGAAAATTTTTTGGAAAAATTAAGAGAAAAAGAAAAAATTAAAAAATAATAATTTTCTATTCTTTCACATAAAACTTAAGTGTAAACATTTAGTCAATTGGCAAACCTTCAAGCTTATTTTGTTGGTTCGATTCCCACAAAATAAAATTATTTCTTATTAATAATTATGAGATTTTCCAACCACCAAAAAAACATTTGATATGCTTTTTTTTAAACATAGTCAAAAAATTCCATTTTTTTTTGTGCAAAAAGGTTTAAAAATTAATTCCCTAAAATTTTAAAAATTTATTCCAAAAACCAGAATATTGATCGTTTTATGGATAAAATCTTTTAACAAAATGCAATTAAATTTTCAAATTCCCCGACGGCGCCTACCGGCGCCGCCGGACCCCTTAACTCAATTGTTGTAAAAATAATGCGCCAAAAATAGACCTCACCAAAAGTTAAAAAATTTTAAAACAAAATATAAATAAATCTTTCTCATTTTTGATAAAAAAAATGTGAAAATATTGATTTAATTAATTGTTGATTGGTTATTTTAAGATGATTTTATTAAATATAATTTTTTACCTTGAAAAAATTTAATAATTTAAACTTTTTTTTTGTTTTTTTCTTTTGGAAAAGATCTCCTTTTTATGACATGCCCATTTGAAATAAAATTTCGGCCCGAACACTTTTCCGTAAAAATAATAATAAAAATTTTGATTATTTTTTTGTAAAAAAAATCTCGTATCGTGTCGTGTCTCGTATTCTCGTGTTTTTGGGGGCGTACCGTCTCGTGCCTCGTTTTTCTCGTGTCTCATATTTTATTTTTCTATTCGCAACATCCCTGGCACGTACCTGTTTTTTCTGTACAAAATTACAGGAAAATAGAGGTACATGAAAAATACAGGCTCCTCGAGGCCTGGATCTAGGCGTGTACCTGTATTTTTAAATAATAAAAAGCATTTTTATAAAGAATGTTACCTTAGGAAACGCCTAAAAGTATCTATTATACCTATTAAATAATTGTTGTCTTTCATAAAGTCGAAGATTCGATCTAATGCAAATTGATAAGAATAAATTATCAGATCTTCGGTCTAAACTTGACACAATATTTAACTTTTTCATTAATTTGATTTTATTTTGTTTTTAGGGTTGATTTATTTTCATTTCTAAAAGACTTTAATTAATTTCAAGGTTGGCTTTTTTTTTTAAACTGTTTCAATGACTGATTCAATTCTTTTAATATTGTTAGTGTTAAAAATAATTTCTAATTTAGTTAAGCATAGATTTAAAAAAAAAGAAAAGAAAACATCAGCAAGAGAAGCAAAAATGACTACATATTTCCAAAAGAAATACACTATATTTCAAGGGCGTAGTAAGACCTTTGGCTTTGGGGGGCGGCTCAAATCGGTTTTTAAGGCGTGTATTTTTCTTTTTTCGTTCAATTTTTAAGGGTTGTACAGTCATACAGTCACGGTCAAAAGTATTGGAGCAAAACAAAAAAATTTTTTAAATCCAAGTTTCTCAAAAATTAGTAGTGGCAAAAAAGTTATATTTACGCTAAAACCAAAGTCAATAAGTGCACTAATAAAAACCCAAAAATTATCCTTGTAAATCTATTTGATGACGAGAAAATCGAACATGACCCAAACAACCCTCCTTTTTGGTGGGACAAAAGTAATGGAGCAAAACATTTATGCATTTAAAAACTCAATTTTTTATTGAGTTAAAATTCTGAAAAATCTACTAGGTTAACTTTTGATGCTGATCAAAAAAGTCTTTTATACCAACTTGGTCAGATCACTCCTTCATGATGACCTAAAAAGCCAAAAATGGCTTGAAATATGGGAAATTTTCGAAAAAAATTCCTAGGGGGTTGGGAAAAATTTTCTGGAAAATTTCAGTAGGACTATAATAAAGAGCACAAAATTCTCTACCGAATTTCTTTTGTAATGGCGGGTCTACGACTAATACCCGCAGAGCAGTATAGGGTGTCATAATTAACTAACATAAAAAATGATCAGTTTTCTGCCATTTTCCTTTGAAATACGGTATAATTCACTCATTTTTATGGTAGTCAATTTTGACACTCTATGCTGCTCTGCGGGTATTAGTCCTAGAGACTTACGGTCTTTTGTATATTGTAAAGAATTTTGTCCTCTATCTGACAGGCTTGCTTAAATTTGCCAGAAAAATTTTCCTAACCCCCTAAAAATTTTTTTCAAAAATTTTCCCGATTTTAAGCCATTTTTGGCTTTTCAGATCACCATGAAGGAGTGATCTGATCAAGTTAGTGTAAAAGACTTTTTTTGTTCAGTATCAAAAGTTAGCCTAGCAGGAATTTTTACAGAATTTCTGCATACTTGGAATTGAGTTTTTGGTGCATAAATATTTTGCTCCATTACTTTTGTCCCTCCAAAAAGGGGGGTTGTTTGGGTCATGACCAATTTTCTCGATGAAAGAGAGAGTTATCGGGTCAGTTTTTGAGTATTTATTAGTGCATTTATTGACTATGATTTTAGCATAAATAAACTTTTTTTGCCACTACTAATTTTTGAGAAAATTGGATTTAAAAAAAATTTTTGTTTTGCTCCAATACTTTTGACCGTGACTGTATTTTTCTTTTTTTGGAATCCCGAAATTTTTTTTTAAATTGATCGCATATGTCCAAAATCAAAAACAGTGAATTATTTTTTAATGAATCATTTCTCACCAAAAACAGTTTGGTATGTAAAGTGTTTGGATTACTCATTTTGTTTGCGGATAAAATTATTCACTTGTACAATAAATCGTTTTATTTTCACCATTTTATTTTTGAAAATTATTCTCAAATTATTAAAAAAACCCAATTAAATTTAGATAATAGTCGAAAAAATGAGCATTTTTCTTTCGTTGTTTGCTGTTTTTTGCCTTGGCCTCCATTCCACCGGTTAATTTTTCATAAATTTATAAACTAAAAAAAACAATTAATTATTGCATTATTTAGCACTGCAATGCAAAGTGGGCCATTACAGCAATTATGGTGCTATTATTGAAATCTTGGAATGTCCTCCGCTGAAAACGGAATTTTGCATTGCCTACGGTTGTCAGAAGGGTATAAATTTGGACATAAAATTTTTCAAAATATTTTTTCTTTAAAGAACCAAATGATGTGTACATGGGCTGGCAATGCTCGGAAAGTGACAAATGCCCGGATTTGAGTGGCGCTAATGGTTTTGGTGGTTTGAACCTCACCGCTTGCGAATGCAAAATTGGGCATAAGGGTGCCAATTTGGGCAATGAAAATTTCACTTTTCCGATCGATGACCCAGCGGGTTCAGAGCAGGATGGTGCCTATCACAATTCGATGGACTCTCCGGATTCAGGTAATTAGAGATCGGACAAGGGGATGAAGGGGGTCCAATCGGCTTTTCGGTTGAAGACGACGAAAAATCGATTAAATTGATTATACTGATCTTGATCAGGCATTTTGACTTTCTGATCTAATCAGTGTTGGACTCTCGAGAAATAAATATATACCATCTAATAAAAGAGTAAATATTTCTTTTGAAATTGTCTTACTTACTGTATCCGACAATTCTTTCGTGCTGTAAGCATTTTTTGTGCTGCATTTGGGCA
Source organism: Heterodera schachtii (assembly GCA_023374025.1). Classification (NCBI taxonomy): domain Eukaryota; kingdom Metazoa; phylum Nematoda; class Chromadorea; order Rhabditida; family Heteroderidae; genus Heterodera; species Heterodera schachtii. Next base: position 435,221 of record SIJG01000098.1, on the reverse strand, counting down.
ACAATCAAAGTCAAGGTTCATGCCAGCAGTTTTTGAGCCCGAATTGTTAACACATATTCTCACAAAAAAGATCATAATTTTGTAAAAGATTTCGTCAAAAATAAGCTCAAATAAAGTAAAAATCATTTATAAAAATTGTACACACAGATTATTTTTTCCTTCTCAAATTTTGGCTTATTTAATTTCCTATCGTGTCGCAAAATCGTAGTCCTGCTGCTGGTCTATGATTTTCAGTTTCTGTTGCTTTTCTAAAAAAAAATCATCTATTCATTTGGATAGGAAAAAGAGGTGTATATTTACCAAGCCTCTAAATTTTACAAAATTTATTTAAGCCAAAGCCATCTTTCCGCTGCTGACTCAAGCATTCGTTTTTGCCGTGGTGTTTATCGGTAATTTTTTTTTTTTTTTTTGAAAATAAAATTTAGAATAATTTTATAAGATTTTTTTAAGCAGTAGTTATTTTTGCATGCATATTTAGGCAAAAATTGGCTTTTTAAAAAGGAATATTTGGCGTTTTGTCGTGTGTACAAATGTCAGTTTGAAATTATTTAAATTTTGCAGGTTTCATGTTTGCCAAATAAACAAGCGGCAAATTTGTTTGCTTCTGATGAAGAAATGATGAAAGAAAAAGAAATATTTTACAATATCGTGCTTGATTTAAAAATGCATAATTATTTTTTCAAATTACAAAAAAAAACCTTGGCATTTAAACTGATCAAAAATGAAATTTCACAGACACACTGAATTCTGAACCGTGTACCATTTGCGCCTCGGGCATTTTTCCCCTTCAATCTCTTATTTAATATAGTTTTTCCGACCGAAAATTGTCATTTTTCGGCATTTCCTTTTAATTCGTTTTACCGCCGGAGAGTTGGGGTAAGAATTTTGTTTCTCGGGACATTTTCAGCCCAAATTCTTGACTTTCTTTTGAAAATTTCAGAATTGTGAGACCCCAAAAATGTTTTTATCAAAAAGCGAGCTAATGCCCTAAGTTTTGATGTTAAACAACAATAAACATTTTACAAGAGCCGCACATACAGTATACAACAATCAATTATTTAAAATTCTGTTTGTAGACACCACAAGTATTGGCGTATTATGCTTTGGCGTCACTCTATTTTGTTTTGTAAATAGTTTAATTGCTTTTTGAAGTTCCTTTCGGAATGCCAGACGATAATCAGTGCTGAAATATGGTTATTTAAAAAAATGAATTCCCAAATAATATATTAAATACCGTATGTTTTTAAAGAAAGTATTGTATTTTCATATATTTACTTGTTCCTTCCCAGAGAGTAAATTCGGAGTTTTTTTTCTGCATAAGGAATTTTTCTATTCAATTTAAAAAAAAATGCTAGAATTCACACTTTAAGAAATATTTCATAGGTTCGTTAAAAAAAAAAGTCAAATTTCGTTGAATTTTTTACCATTTAGAATTAGAGAATTTTGCTATGGAAATAATTAAAATAAATTTAATTGACTAATTTTTAAAGAAATTAACTACATAATTAGTTGTGCTGTTTTCTTTTGTGCCGCCGAATTTTATTTATTTTTTTTGAAAAATTAGCGAAATTTTTACGAAAAAAGGCACTGATTTTAACCCTTACGAAGTGATTAATTACCTTGTAAAATATAAAATTGATAAAGGAAACGAGCACTGCACTTTGTCTTTGGAACTGGCGGGCGCATTGGCACTAATTTTGAATGCCGATCTTGCCGTCACAGACGCGGATTCCCGGTCACTAATAAATGCCAAATTTAGTCAATTAATGTGATTAACGGCATTGTGACTGGGATCCCTAAAAAGCCATTTTTAGTATCTGATGAGCGAGTACAACGATTGGTACAACAGAGCGGAGGACACGTTGACTTTGCGTGCCGATGTGCTTATTGGCGAACCATATAAAGTCATTAAAAATTAAAAAAAAAAAAACTAAATTTCCTTTTTTTTATAAAATTTCCACTACTTTTTTTTCATCATTCCCATAAAGCTTCAAAAATTCAATACACAAAGTGTTTGAGAATTTTTACATTTTTGGACTTAAAGAAAATTTTCAAAAAATTTTCTTTTTTAACATTTCCCCGACGGTAAAGACAATCTCATTCATCCCCAGCATAAAAAAATAGTTTGAAAAAGTCACCACACAAAAAAATGTATTAAAAAATTAATTTTGGTAAAAAATACAAAACATTTAAATAAAACCCATTTTTTATTGAATTTGATAAAAAATTGAAGATTACTTTGCTTTAAAAAAATTCTAATTACTTTGAAATCGAAATCAAAACAATTTCTTAGCCAATTTGGATACGGTATCGAATTTTCACCCTTTTGTAAAAAATTTTCTCAAGGTGTTGCACATTCCAGTTTGCATTTTCTGGAATAAAAAATAGTTTTTGGCCAACCAAATGACAGATTTTCAAGTTTTATGCCAAATTTGAAAAAATCTGAGTAATTTAAGGAAGGGGTGGGGTGGGTGGATGTTTTCACAACTGATTTTGGGCGTGGCTTCATGACACAAGATGTATCATATGATCTAATGCTATTTTCAATATTAATTGTTACATGAATCTTTGAATTTCACTGTTGAAAAATAAAATCAACAACAAAGCTTTGGCATTTCACTTTTAAAAGTTTATGAAAATTTTAATTTTGAAATTCTTGGTCACCGAAAATTTATGGAACCTGGGCAACCTTGAAAATATGGCAAAAAATAAAATGTACATACATCTGAAACCGGGTTTTTGCCAAAAGTCTTTATGGTAAAATGAAATGTGAATCAGATTTTCTTGGAAAATTTGAGTTGGTAGAAAGATGAATTGTGAAATTTTGAGCGTGAATTAATGGGAACAAACTTTATAACAAAAATTGAATATTTACATAAATGTTATTATAAATATAAAACCTATAAAAAATGAATTAATTAATTAATTAATTAAGCGACTATTTTACCAAGGTCGAGAATTATTTTTGATGATTTGCAAATTTTTTGAAAAATTATGACTACAATATTTTTGATATTTTTTCATTATATTTTATCAAAATTAGAATAGTCCATTTGAATACATTACAAATTTATGAAATAAATAAAGTTTAATCGAATTAAGTTTAAGATTGAAATTTATCAAGTAAATTCTGCAAATTCTTCCTTTTCTTTAGCCGTCCGCCAATTCAATCTGCTTTCTTAAACATAATTAGTGCCAAATAAAATGCATAAAGCTTTTTCTGTTTTTTCAACTTAATTAGTGCAAATTCAAAAGTGTTTTCTTAAAATTAATTAGTCCCAATTAAAACCTGTTTTCTTAATTAATTAGTGCAAATTTTTTTTTAATTTGGCCGCGTTTCAAACCTTTTGCCACGTACTCAGCCTGACCTTTGCAACAAGTGAATGCCAGGCAATATTCATCGGAAGCATTTGGGCATGGTCCAGGGGAGGTGACTTCTTCCAAATAGGTGGCACTTCCCAATTTGCATTGGAGGCCTTTAAAATTAATGTTTAAAAACCAAAAATAAAAAATACCTAAGCCAAACACCGGGAAAAACAGCAGGAAAGAGATGGAGAAAGCCAAGAAAAACAAAAAAAAATTGATTTGAAAATTTTTTTTTGAATTCAATAATAATGGAAGAGTAATAAAAATTAAATGAAAAAATAAATTAGGTTTTTAGGGCAAACAATTTGGCATGATTCATCTCCCAAAAATGCATTTTCCCAAACCAATGTTTAATTCGTAAATTTATACAAAATGGATTTGGACTGCTATTCGATTAAATGATTCATTGAGATTAAAGCAATAAAAATAAATAAATAAATAAATTATATTTTTGAAGTGTGTCTGTAACGTGAAAAAGCCAAATTAGAGAAAGAGAGAGAGAGATAAAAGAAATAAAGAAAAATAGGAGAGAGAGAGAGGGAGAGGAGCAGAGGGAAAGAGGAGAAATTGAGAGAGAGAGGAAAGAGAGAAAGAAGGGCGAAGAGAGAGAGAAGAAGGAAAGAGGAGAGATTGAGAGAGAAAAAGCGAGGGAGAGAGAGTTTTGAGTGGAAGGAGTTAATAGAGCCCGGTGCGAGGTGGAATCCCGGAGGGATTTTGCGGGATCCCAGTCTCGCGCATTTTTTGGAAAATGCGGGATTTCAATCCGATTATAAAATTGGGTCGAACTTTTTCAAAAATTTGTCCTTTCGTTGACTTATGGCACCATCATATCCTCATTTGTCAGAACATTAAAAAATGCTTTATAAAAATCAGATAAGCATCACAACTATTTGCGGCTTTTTCATTTATCATTAATATACAAAAAAACATTCAGAATTTCACCCATTAGAATTTGTGTGCATAAATTTGCTTTTGCATTGCCATAAAATAAATGTCCAAATGAATAAATTATTTTATTACAATTGGACAAATAAATCATTAAATCATTAATTGCTTTAGGGTTTATATCTCAAAAGTAAACAATTAACCATATTATATTTTTGAATTTTGTCATCTTCCGCATGACCATTTTTACATTTACAATTCTTTTTGCCATTGCCACACAATTGAAAGGGCAAAACGCAAACGATCAAACACCGACAAACGCAACTTACGGTCTACAAATTAAAAAAAAACATTTAATATTTCCAATATTAAAAAAACATTTAAAATTTCAAAAATTAAAAAAAAACTATCATACGTCCCTATTGGCTGACACCAAACCAAGTCATAATGTTAAAAACATCGAGTTAAAAAATAATAATTTTTATGATGAGAGGAACAAGGGACGGGGATCACTCCGATAAATAATTTGCTAAAATTTTATTAAATACCCCAAACAATTTAATGCTTTGATGTTGATAAATTGTGCCGTCCCCTCGATGGCACTCCGTTCCATGAGCAGTGCCTGCGCTCGGCCGTGGTCAAACTGAAGGGTTTCGTGCCGCGCCATTTGCGCCCGCCATGGCTTAAATCGACACTTTTTGACGATAATGAATGGAGTGAAGAAAGTGGCGGAAAAAATGGAAAGTGTTATGCCTATGCATGTTATAAGGGGAAAAAAGCGAGCAACCGAATGGCACCGGGGGAAGATTACTGTGCGTGTACGGTAGGTATTTTAGTGCCTAAGACATCATAATAATACAAGAGTTCGGGGGAAGATTACTGTGCGTGTACGGTAGGCAATTTGCTAACAAGCATCCTAATAATGCCTGGCACCGGCGAGGGAAGATTACTGAGCGTGTACGGTAGGCATTTTAGTGCCTAAGGCATCATAATAACGCATGTCTTCGGGAGAGGAATACAGTGCATGTACAGTAATAATTGAATACCTAAGACATTAATAATACATGGGTCAGGAGAAAATTACTGTACTGTCCGTGTACAGTAGGTATATTTGTTCACGGAAAAACGATGCATCTTTTCTAAAAAGTCTCTAAATAAACAATTTTTAGTACAACGGTCAAGTTCCGAACGAGAAATTTGGCATTATTTTTGGCACATTCAATCACAGCCGGCCGATTTGTTTGCGGGATTTGCAAAAAATTGCATTTGTAAAAAAACAATTTTTTTTAGTTTTATTTAATTTTTATTTATTTTGTTGCAGATGCCAAGATGCGGAAACAAATATTATGACTATGTTAAGCATTGTGCCATGGTCAGTAAAGCATTGACTACTTTTTTCGATTAATAAAAAAGGAATATTAAAAAAAATTATAATTTAATTTGGCATTTTTTGCCTAAATCGTATCCACATTTTCAAAATAAAATTGCTCACTTTTCCATTTTAAGGTTCATTTCTATGATAATAAACCCGACAAAAAGCCGAAAGTGCACTCAGAAAAAGCTGAACGTAATGCCAAAAAAAAATCAATATTTTTTGTTTAAATTCTTTTTATATTTTCGGCATTCTCGGCCTTATTGACGGATGCATCACCGGGGCAAGCAGAAATTGTACGGCAAAAGTTAAAATTGATTACTTAGAAGTGGATGGTCAATTCAATTGTAGAGGCGCCAAAATAAAAGTTTTTGAGGGCACGTAAGTCGTTGAAACATTGAATTTTTAATTAACTACTAACGCAGATACTGGCACTCTCAATTTTTGTGTTTCTTCCTACACTATACTATATTCTCTTTCTCTATGTCTCTATCGCTTTCTCTTTCTTCTGTCTCTCTGTCTGCCCATCTTCCTTCCTCTCTCTCTTTTACCTCTCTCTCTCTCTGTTTTCTCTCTCTCCTTTTCCTCTCCATTTCTCTCTGTCTCAATGTCTTACTCTCCTATTTCTTCTCTCTCTCTCTCTCTTTCTTTTCTCTCTCTATCTCTTTTTTCTCTCTCTCTCTCTCTGTTTCTCTCTCTCTCCCTCTCTTTCTCTCTCCATTTAGTAAAATCTTTTTTTTTATTTACAGTATACAAATCAACAAACATGAGGAAAAGTACGGTCTGAGTGGCGCTTCGCCGTTCACTTTTGCGGTGGAGTTCAAAAACCGAATCTGCTGGAATCTGATGCAATCCCACACACCAAAAATTTTCGAGTACATAAATTTGACTTTGAGTGGCGAGTGAGTGAATAAAATTTGGGATTAAAAAAATGCCATTTTTTAAATTGACAGTTGTGGCAAAGCAAGATTCGAATTACCGTACCTATTCACATATAAGGTAATATTTAATTAAATAAATGTTGGTTGGGACGTTTAACAAATTAGGCCAAAGAAATTTCATTAATCCCCCAACGTACCTGAATTTTGAAATTAAAAAAATTTACAAAAGCTAAGTTCATGACAAAAATAGAATTTTTTTTTTCTAAAAACATTTAGCTATCTATATTCCATGAAAATTCACTATCATTTAGGTTTTTTGAATTGTTCCAATTTTTTTAAAATCATTTAAATAATTTTTTGAATTTTACTCTTATTGTCAAGGGCCGTGTGCAAGAGTTGCGCGGTATTCAATTGGACTTGAAAAAACGCGATTATACCCAATGGCTCAACCCATTTGACAACTTTCGTGACTATCAATTCGGCAAAGAGGAGCTAATGGTTCCTGAATGGCAGCCGACCGATTTGCACATGATCGATGAATATGGGCACCCGAAAATTCAGAAGAATTGGAGTGATTATTAGGGCGCGGATTTTTAGGGGCGAAAAAGCCCAAAATAGTGGCAAAAAAGATTAAAATGTAGGGGTGAAATTTATTAAAATTGCTGATTTTGTATGAAAAATAAATTTAAAACCTAAAGTAAACATTTTTATTCATTGATTAGAGTTGCAAATAATTATTTAAGTATATTCGAAATTTTTGAATACATTTTTTCAAAATAAATAAAATTAAAAAATCAAAGTTTTGACAAGAAAGAAAATAAATTACAAAAAGTTTTGTTCAAGAAAAAAACATAATTAGTGGAAAAAGTTTTGAAAATTTTTTGCTAACAACTCGCCAACTGTGATCGCGTGAAAAAAATTGTTCATTGCATTTTTGTTGAATAATTAGTGAATTAAATCAAAAATTTAAAAATCGCGAAATAAGGGCGTAAATAAGGGCAAAACGCCAAAATTGAGATTTTTAGGTGCGAACATCCAAAAATAATTAAATACTTAAAAATCCGTGCCCCCTAGTGATTATAAATCATTTCATTGGTTGCCGTGAATTTTGCGAATTCTGTGCCCTTTATCCGGATTTAATTCCATAAAAATGTTCCAGTGAAATCTTGCATAAGGAAAAATCCTAAACCTGGATTTTGGATTCATTGTTTTCTTTTTATTTGATTTTTGGGCATTTGTAATAAATTATTTCGAGCAGACAAATTCACAAAATTTTGGCCATCATCCATCGGCATGCAAGTGGCACTAATGATCAAATTAATCGTATTTAATATTTGAAATTTTACTGACGAAGTGACAATTTCCAAATTATTCAATTTAGACATGAATTTAAGAAATAAAAATTGATAAATGATTCTTTTTTTTTAATTTTAATTAAATGTTTTATATTTGTGGGTTACTGGTTTTGGGTTTAAACGCGCAACCAAATTGGTTAAATATCATTTTTACTGTAATATTTAAAAAAAAAATTATTTTCATAATATTAAAAATAATGCATGAAAGTTTTACACAAGAATGAATTGTTTAAATTGTTTTAGACCATTTTTATGAATTTAACACCAATACTAATAATAGCATAAATTATTCCAAGATAACCAAAAAGAATTTTTTTCCATTTGTCTGTTTCATAATTAATTTTCAATTATTTTATTTATTAAATCTTTAATTTTCTTATATAAACTTTTAACTTTGTTTTTACTCTATTATTGCTTTTTTATTACTATGTTTTGAATATGGTTTTAATGATAATTTTTTACTGCTTTTTAAATACATAATTATTTTTAAACAAAAAATGATTCACCAAAAACTCAAACGAATTTAAGTGTTAACTGCCCATCCCAACCAATTATTCTGTGAATCATTCTGAGAAACCACACAAAAATTGTCACTGCTGTTAAACCAATCCAAATGCTTTTGGTTAACCATAATTTTAAGCCATTTAATCCAATCATTCTCATTTTAGCTGTGTAAATTGTGAAAATATTTATTTATTTATTTGTTTTTTTTTAATACAGCAAACGTTAGAAATGTTCAAACAAATGAAATGTTTCGTATTTATTTTTGTTTTTTCATTCTATTCCGTCAGCACTGTGGAGGGATTTTTGATGGGGGATTGTACTCCGGATCAAATAATCGTGAGTTAAAGCATTCATTTAATTAGGGTTTTCTTCAAGTTAAAAATATACATTTAAGGACAAGATGAAAAATAAGGTTAGCATGGCAGATGCCGTGTTGGGTGGAATCAGCCGAGCATTGACGTCCCTTGTGCCCCCAGAAGGGTGGGAATGCGGGCCCGATGATCCCAAAATTCTTGACGCACCGTCACACGTACAGTCACTTCGAACCGTTTAAACCATACATACAATTTTTCCCTTTTTAAGATCTTAACGTATAATATGGTTTCATGGTCATCCTGTTCCTCCAAATACCGTTGTTTTATTTATAAATTCATAAAAAACAGTTATTATTTCAGATCAAATCAATCAGTGTTGCATTGATCACGACCAGTATGTTTGAAGAAATTATGAAAAGAAAAATTAAGCAAAATTTCGTTGAAATAAAATAAAAAATAATTTATGAATGCACTCCAAACCGAAGCCTCATGTTTATTTTTTTTTAGTCCCATAATGTAAAAACATATGAAAAAGAAAAAAAATTAAATAATTAAATGCTTTTTTTCCTGAAGTTTAAAAATGCTTCGAATAAAATTATAGATTAAAAAAAGTTTTAATTTTTTCGATTGGACAAACATTGAGAAAAAAAAAGAATTTTCATGAGTGACAAAGCGCAAGACAAAACAACAAAAAATAAAGACTTTGCCAATTATAATTGAATGATACCAATTTTTGTGTTGTGATCTTTTTATGTTTAGAGGGATAATTAACAAAATTTTTTACATTTAAATATTTGATCAGAAACCCTCGATAATTGCATATTTTCTTATGTGCTTTCATGATCATTTAGGTGTTGTAATGAGTTGGTAGAAGGTTGGAAGGAGGGTGATGATAAGGAACGAAAGAAGCCATGCGACCTGATATTTTGTAAATGCTTGGAGGTTCAATTAAAATTTCTTGGCAGCAAATTATTTATATAATTAAAATTTTGTAAAAAATTAACAGAATGCAGCTGATGGGGATCTAATGTGTGTGGGAGTTCTTTCGGAATTTTGCCTCGCAATGTTGGCTACCTTTGATAAATCTTATCAAAGATGGTTGGACGTGAGTTTAAAAGCAAAGCCAAAGCGCAAATATTTATTTGGTTTTTAATTTAGCGCGTTGACCGGTGCCGAGGTTTAAAGAAAAAAGGGGGGTTTTTAAATTTTTGGACAAAATTCTTTAATTCTAGAAGTGGACAACAAAAATTTGGATATAATCAAACGGTAAGTACATTAATATAAAATTTGTTCATTAATGCAAAAAGTTAGAATATTTTAATTGATTACGTTTAATTTAGTTGCACTCCCGATGTGTGTAACGGGAAAAAATGTTCCGAGCTTTTCGAGGTTTGTTAAATAAAATGGAATAAAATAATTAAAAAAAAATTAAAATTCTTTTCTGTCCCGTTTTAAGCCAATTTTAATTGAAAAATTGTATCTGCCTAAATGCCTAATAAAATTTCGTTAATTGTTAAAAATTATTTTAAGGAACAGCGTGGTAAAGGATGCAAACCTGTCGAAATTGTTTCCACAATCTCAAGCCAAATAAATGAAGCCGACCAAAAACAGGTAGCAGTTTTTTTTTTTTTTTGCAATTTTGCTTTACTTTTTTTACATAGGTTTTCCCAATTAAAAAAAGACTGATAAATTTCTAAAAAGCTCCATACATTTATTAAATGACCAATTTATTATTCAATTTAAAATTTTCTCAGATCCAATTTCTTTCCACAAAATCTTTGCTAAAAAATTTGTAATTTTAATAATTTAAATTATAATTTTTATTTTCAATTGTGTGTTTAGATTATTTGTTTGTCAAAATCACCAATCTAACTTTTTTTTTTGAATAAATTAATTTTTACATCTTTAATAACAAAAACTATTTTTATTCCTTAAATTTTTTAGAGAATCCAATGCATTAACGTTTGCGAAGGTATGCAAATTATTACATTACCATGTAAATTTATAAAAAATACAAATAAAATATTATTTTAATATAAAATATTATTATTGTAAATTCTGTTGAATTTTTCATATTCTCTAGAAAAAACGGGTCCATGCCTTGACCAGCTGACTGAGTAAATTATATTTTATTTAAATTTGATTTTATGATTGAATTTCAATTAAAAAATAATTTTATTCAAATTAAGGTGTTATAACTCGTGTGACAGAGAGCCAAAAGACTGTGACGATGAGTATTGCAAATGCAAGGCAAATATTTTTTAATATTTAATAATTAATTCATTAAGATTTTGTTCATAATTTAAAAATTTTAAATTTAATTTAAAATATAATGTAAAATATAATAATTTTTAAAGAAAAATCACCCTGAGTGTTTGGTGAACTTGATGTGCACTCCACGTGAGGATTTGGTGCACTTGAGGAAGGTTAAATGCAATAAGGTGGTAGAGTTCATGATTCAATTTACTTTTATTTTAACAAATTTTTATTAATTTATAGATTTATTCTCTTTTTTAAATTTATTTTCAATGACATTTTCATTTCCTTGCTTAACTTTAAATAATTTTTTCATTATTCTATTTCTGTTAGGCTTTAATTAATTTCAAGGTTTGCTTTATTTTTAAAAAAAAAAACTTTGTTTCACTAACTGATTCTATTCTTTTAATACTGTAAGTGTTGGAAAATAATTCCTAATTAAGTTAAGCTTAGATTTTTAAAAGGAATCATTAGCATGAGAAGGAAAGATGTAAAAATTTTGATTAAATATCAAATGCTACAAATGATGAAGTTAAAATTCATTTTTGATCAGTGCCCCGAAAATGAAGTGAGTGTACAAACGATATGCACTGAATGTGAAGATGATGAGGCGACTTGTGATAACCCAAATCCAACGCTTTGTGGCCATATTCATGATATTTGTGTAAAATGTGAATGTGTGCGGGGGATGTTGCGCGACAAAAAAGCAGGGAAATGCGTGCAGAAAGAGAAATGTACTTAACCATTAAAAGGTAAAACATTTCTTTTAATTTAAAAAGTTTTGAGTTTTATTCAACTTTTGATTGATCCGGAAGACTAATGTGTTTGAAGAAAATTGAGAAAGAGCCAGCCAGAGCCCACCGAGTCGAAAAATCATTCCAAATCC
>SIJG01000098.1:368402-418402 GCA_023374025.1 Heterodera schachtii | reverse complement strand
TTCGTTGGCTTATGGCACCACAATACCATCAAAACATTAAAAAAAATGTTTTATAAAATCAGATAAACATCTCAATGTGGCTCTGTCATTCATTCATTGATATGCAAAAAAAAACATCAGCTGAACTAAAACCATTAGAATTTGTGTGCATAAATTTGCTTTTGCATTGCCATAAAATACATAAATGTCCAAATGAATAAATTATTTTTTCCATAAACAATCGGACAAATAAATCATTAATCATTGACTGCTTTATGTAAGCCTATGTTATTTCTGAATTTTGTCATCTTCCGCATGGCCATTTTTGCATTTGCCGTTCTTTTTGCCATGGCCACACAATTGAAAGGGCAAAAAGCAAACGATCAGACATGGACAAACGCAACTTACGGTCCATAAATTAAAAAACATTTAATAATATTTCCAATATTTAAAAAATTTAAAATTTCTAAAAATTATATTACGTCCCTATTGGCCGTCACCAAACTAGGTCATAAAGCCAAAAACAACGAGTTAAAAAATATTAAATTTTAATTTTTCTATTTTAGGAATAGAGGGACAAGGGACAGGGCTTATGCCCAGGGCTGCCGGATGTGAGGCTTTAGCCTCATTTTGTGGTTTTTTGGTAGGTCAATGAGGCTAAATTTTCAAAATGAGGCTTTAAGGCTTTTTGTGGTTTTTTGAGAAAAAAAAGTCCTTTATTTTCTTAAAAATTTGCTCAAAATCACAAAATTTGACCATTTTTGTGGGCAAATCTGTTAACAAATCGCATTAAAAATTACAAAATTTTCCCGGCGGCGCCAATCGGCACCGCCGGCCCCTTATTCCCCGAAAGTTTTTGAAAAAAGTGCCGCAAAAAATCAACTTCGATTTTTCGTGCTCAGAATTTCCCAAATGCTTATTTCTAACAAAAAATTGCTCAAATTGATCATGGACAGTCAAAGATACAACATTTGAACATTTTAAGCGTGTTTTGAATAAATTTTGTAAAAATGAGGCTTTTTGACCCAAAATGAGGCTTTTTTGCTTGCCGAATGAGGCTTTTGAAAATTTTAATCTGGCAGCCCTGCTTATGCCCGATAATTAGAAAAAAATTAATTTGATAATGTGACAAACAATTTAATGCTTTGATGTCGGCGAATTGTGCCGTCCCCTCGATGGCACTCCGTTCCATGAGCAGTGCCTGCGCTCGGCCGTGGTCAAACTGAAGAATTTTGTGCCGCGCCATTTGCGCCCGCCATGGCTTAAATCGACACTTTTTGACGATAATGAATGGAGTGAAGAAAGTGGCGGAAAAAATGGACAGTGTTATGCCTATGCATGTTATAAGGGGTCAAAAGCGAGCAACCGAATGGCACCGGGGGAAGATTACTGTGCGTGTACGGTAGGCAATCGAATAACGTATACATCATAATAATACAAGTGTTCGGGGGAAGATTACTGTGCGTGTACGGTAGGCATTATAGTGCCTAAGACATCATAATAACGCATGTCTTCTGGAAAAGAGTACAGTGCATGTACAGTATACAATTGAATACCGAAGACATTAATGTAACTGTGCGTTTACGGTAGATATTTTTTCAGGGAAAAATTATAAGATACTTCTTAGAAAGTCGCTAAATAAACCATTTTTTAGTACAACGATCAGCTTCCGAAGGAGAAATTTGGCATTGTTTTCGGCACATTCAATCGCAGCCGGCCGATTTGTTTGCGGGATTTGCAAAAAATTGCATTTGTAAAAAACAAATTTTTTTTAGTTTAATTTAATTTAATTTGTTGCAGATGCCAAGCTGCGGAAACAAATATTATGACTATGTGAAGCATTGTGCCATGGTCAGTCATTGATTTCGTATTCAAATAAAAATGCTAATTGTTCCATTTTAAGGTTCATTTCTATGATAATAAACCCGACAAAAAGCCCAAAATATACGAACCAAAAACGAAACGTAATGCCAAAAAACGAATCAATTTTTGAATTTAAATTTGTTTATTTTTTTTCCATTTTCGGCATTCTCGCCCTTATTGACGGATGCATCACCGGGGCAAGCAAAAATTGTACGGCAAAAGTGAAAATTCATTACTTAGAGGAAGATGAAGGACAATTCAATTGTAGAGGCGCCAAAATAAAAGTTTTTGAGGACACGTAAGTCGTTGAAATGGCGACATGAAGTTTGGGCACCGGGAAGTTTGGGCATCAGAGTAAGGGATTTCAAAAACCCAGATTTGTTGGGCCCGAAATATCAAATGACTCGTCTAATCATGTTTAAACTCATAAAATGTAAAGTATTGAACAGACCGAGCCTTGTAATGATACAAATAAGTTATATACATATGTATGACATTGATATAGAATGAATTTTAATGAGTCTAGCAAAGTAAGCATGCTTAATTGAGCAAATATTCGTTCAAAAACTTTCGATTCCTAGCTTGATTAAAATTTACTCTGCTTTGAAATTAAATATTTGCAATTTAAAGAGTCAATTAAAACTTTTTTATTTTTAATCCTTAATTTGGTGCCCAAACTTCCCGGTGCCCAAATTTCTGGTGCCCAAACTTCCTGGTGCCCAAACTTTCCGGTGCCCAAACTTCCGCCCCCCGTTGAAATATTCAATTTTAATAAATAAAATTTTCTTTGTCCAATATATTTATTTTTATCTATGTCTCTATCTCTTTCTTTCTGTCTGTCTGTCTGCCCACCTTTCTTACTCAATCTCTTTCACCTCTCTTTCTTTTTTTTCTTTTCTTTCTCTCTTTTATCTCTTTGTATCTCTCCTCTTTCCCTCTCTCTCTCTCTCTTTCTTTCTTTTCTCTCTCTATATTTTTTTCTCTCTCTCTCCCTCTCTTTCTCTTTTTTGTCTTTCCATTTATCTCTGTCTCATGCTGGTATGCACAATGCTAACTATCTGCAGATAAATCGTTATCCGCAGATAAATCCGTATGCACAATGCTAAGGATTAAAATCCGCATGCACAATGACAGTTTCTTTTACAAATAATCCTTAGCGTCAGCTGCAGCTAGGCTACATATGCACAATGCTAAAGATAGGGTAGCAGCTACCTATCTGCAGATTAAAATCACTAGCCTCATCGAGACGAGGATATTTCGATAGAAATGTCGATTAAAATCACAAAAAATAAGTTTAAAAATTCAAAAAATTGTACTAAATAACTTTTAATACCTCTAAAAATTTTTGGTTTACATTTTATGATGATTGAACAAAAACCGAAAATTCGAACTTTCGAGTTCGAGTTAGTAATTGGTTGAATTAAATGTCAGATTCATGATCAGCGACCTCGAAAACCCCCGGGAATAAGTTTTTACGGCTTTTTACGCAAAAAAATTTTGCTAACCAAATTTGAGTTAAAAAATTTCTCTTGAAGATAGAAAGATAAAAAGATGTGTGACGAGAGAGTTGCTGCGGATGGGTATCTGCAGATAAAAACATCTTCAGCTGCAGATAGTTAGCGCTAGCATTGTGCATAGGGATTTTAATACTCTCTCGTTTCCCTCTCTTTCCATACTTTGTATCTCCCGAATTATAATTAACCAATTAAACGGCTAATTAATAACAGATTTTATCCATAATATTCGTTGTATGTGTAAAATCTTTTTTAAATTTACAGTATACAAATCAACAAACATGAAGAAGAGTACGGTATGAGTGGCGCTTCGCCGTTCACTTTCGTTATGGAGTTCAAAAACCGAATCTGCTGGAATCTGATGCAATCCCACACTCCACACAGATTCGATTACATAAAGTTGACTTTGAGTGGCGAGTGAGTGGATTAAATTTGGGATGAAAAATGCAATTTGTTAATTTGACAGTTGTGGCAGAGCAAAATTCGGATTACCGAACCTAATTGCTTATAAGGTAACATTTAGTTTGGTGTTGGGTAGGAAGTTTGACAAAATTATTCATAATCCCCCACAATACTTGAAATTATGAAAATTAAAAAATTTACAAAAGCTAAGTTCATGAAAAGATAGAATTTTTTTTACCAAAAAAAAACAAAATATTTAACTATCAATATTTTATTCATTTCATTTAGGTTTTTCTAAATTGAATTATGCCAAAAATAATTTCAGAAATCCCCAACCATATCTGAAATTATAAAATTAAAAATTTACAAAAGCTAAATTCATGAAAAAAATAGAATTTTTTTTAGCTATCTATATTCCATAAAAATTCATTTAAATTTAGGTTTTTTTCCGAATTACCAATTAAAAAAAAATCATTTGAATAATTTTTTTTAAATTTTTTATTCAAGGGCCGTGTGCAAGAGTTGCGCGGTGTTCAGTTGGACTTGAAAAATCGCAAAGTTACCCAATGGCACAATCCATTTGAGCCCATTGACGGCCATGAACCCGAACGAAAGAAAAAATCTAATTATCAATGGCAATCGACCGATTTGGACATGATCGATGAATATGGACACCAGAAAATTCTTTCGGATATTGAGAAGGAGGCGAGAATGAATGAGAGTGATTATGACTAATTTCATTGGTTGTCGTGAAATTATTTGGTGCTAGGTCGTTTCACTAAATTTTTGAGAAAAATCAGTCATAACTTTTATTAAATACAACCTAAAAAAATAATCTTGGTATCATACGATAGCTCTTGGCTTGCTCTATAAGCATTAAAATTTCAAATATTTCATTAAGTTTTCAGAAAGTTATGTCTATTTTTTTAACATTTTTGGTCAGAACTTTCTGAAAAATTAATGAAATTTTTTAAGCTTATAGAGAAAGCCAAGAGCTATCTAATGATACCAAGATTATTTTTTTATGTGTTGTATTTAAGAAAAATTATGCCTGATTTTTCTCAAAAATTCTGAAAATTTGGCAGTTTTTGACGGAACTATCCAGCACGAAATTGTTTATTTAAACTTTATTTTATTTTGAATATTATACGGACAAAATGTCGTTTTTTAATTGTACATGGACTGAAGTTGGATATGCATAGACATGCAATTAATTGAGAAAATCCGATGACAAATTGAGTAAAATTTTTCAAAAATTGTTGTTTCGTAACAAAATAAACAAAGAAATTATGGGGATAATTTTTGAGAAAATTTTCATTTCTTAGGGGTATATTATTGAAATTTTTTAGCTCGATTCGTTGGGGTATTTTTCGTTTTTGTTTCATTCGTTCGTCTATTAAAAAGAAAAAGCAGCCAAGAGAGGATAAAAGTGATTAATATGCCATTGGCTGTCGTGAATTTTGCGATTCTGTGCCTTTGAACTGTGTACCATGGGGTGGCCCGAAATTCCAAGTCCAAAATTTCCGAAATTTTTTGGGGAGTCTTGGAATTCTATTCCTACTGTTCTCAGTGTTGATTTGAATTATATTCTGCCAAGGAATGTTTACTTAAATAAATTTTTTTTTTTGATAAATATTCTCGTCATCAAAGATTAGGAATTTATTTTCTAGAGTCAGGATTTTAATTCCAAAAAATTTTCAGTGAAATCTGGCAAACCAAAAAAATTTTAATTTTCGAAATTTGGGATGAATTTTAATTTTTTTTAAATTTTTTTCCCGTTATAATTGCTTTATTATATCTTTTTTATTTTATAAAATAAAAACAAATAAGCAAAATATGAAAATTGAAAAAAACACATAGATAAATTAAATCTTCTCTTTCTAAATATGAAAATTTGAATTAGCTAATAAATGAAGAACATTGGGGAGGGGATTTATATAATTAAAACAAAATTTGGCTTTGATTAAAACATAAAAACAAAGATTAGCTTTTAAGATAAAAGCAAAACATAATTTGCCTCATTGGAAAGCTTTGAGAGCAAGTCGAGACAAAGAGATTTGATGATCGGTGAGTGAATTTCTTTCTTATATAATACTTAACATTTTATTTTCTGTTTTTCATTTTTTTAAACCAAAACTCAGAAAAATTTCTGAAAAAATTTAAAGATGCCGTTTACATGAAAATTTTTAACGAAATTTTAAGTTTCAAAATTCTCCAATGTTTCGCGATAGATCACCGATCAACTTATGAACATCGAAAACAGTTTGGATAAAATATTGGGAATTTTTTCCGATAAAATTTTAGCCCCTTACTATGAACATTTCTTATAATAGCGACGTTTAATTCCAACAGAACCAGCAAAAAGGATATTCTTTTTGTTATGGACAAGGAAAAAGGCGAACGATTCGTCCGCTTCAAATCCCGGAAGTCTGTAAAGGCGTTTGTCGTCACATTGAAATTGCGTATCAGTTCCATTTGCAATCGGAAATTGTTTGAATCGTTTTAATTAGAGTTGAGCGGGACCGGGACCAAAACACGGACAACTGAGTACCGAGGTCCCGGTTTTGACAAATTTTGACCGGGACCGGGAAATTCCCGGTTTTTTCCCGGTTTTCCCAGCCAAAAATTCCCGGTTTTTCAACACGATTAGGTCCCGGTCCCGGTTTTCCCAAAATTCCCAGTCCCACTCAACTCTAGTTTTAATTAACAGGGTTGAGATTTCAGGTAACAAAAGTCCTAAAATCGCTGTCTAAATAGACAAAAAAAGGCATCAAATTAGACAAAACATCACTAGGGCTGGGAATTTAAGTCACTAAAAATCTTCAAAAAGTCGACTAAAAAGTCATAAAAAAATCGCCAAAAAGTCACAAAAGACATAAAAAGGGCAAAAAAATTTTGCCTCAAAAAGTCATAAAAATCCCGAAAAGTGTAAAAAAGTCAAAAAAAGTCACAAAAAATGCATGTTAGAAGCTTCAAACAAAGTTTAGAACGCTTTTTAAGTCATTTTAAGGCCATTTAGAGTCAGCAAAAAAAAAGTCATTTGACTTAAATTCCCAGCCCTAAACATCACTAAAGGTAAGAAAAATTGAGAATGGGGGCAAATAAATTTGCGAGTTTAATACATTTTTTTATAAAATAACTTAAAAAAGCCATACATATTTTTAAAATTTGAGTTTCAGCGAAAGAAATCCAAGATTTTTATGTTTTTTTTTTCAAAAATGAGTTAATTTTTAAATAGAAATTTTAATCCATAAAAATCTATTTGAATTGTTTAGATTTGCCCTACCGAAAAGGACACTTTATGAATGAATTTGTTGATGAACAACGGCACAGATTTGTTCATCCCAGTGAAATCGGCGGTGCTTTGATTGAATGCATTTTTTATGCCAAGAGAAGGCAAAACATTTTCGAATTCATAGAAAATGTCAATTTTTATTGGTGGCAAAACTAGCTAAAATAAAATAAATAAATTATTTATCATTTTATTTAATTTGTGCAATTTTTATGTGCACATTCTCACTCACTTTTGCTTCTGTCGTTGGTGATTTCGATGAGCAAATCAAACAGTTTAACGCTTTTAAATTCCTTTATTACCACTGATAAATCAAGCTGATTATTTGGCACAACAATTGCCAAATGCAATTGATCATTATCACTTCCAATTGGCACACCGATAAATCGGAACTGAAAAATTAAAAAAAATTTTTACTTAAATTAATTTTGATTCTTTTTTTTTTACTTTTTCCTCATTCTTGTAAATGAATTGACCAATTAGCGGCCCCCAATTTGTATGGAAATGTGCCACATTAACAATAATAATCCTAGAAAATTGTGTCAAGTAATTATAGTAATTAATTTTGAATGATTTTTTCAACTTGGTCTGATGCGGCTCAATATCAGCCGATTTAATCACATCACTGGCATTCCCTTCCGCCGTTGTTTTGCGCGCAAATTCATTTATTTTCTTGAAAATATTTTAAATCAGATGCAAAGATTATTTATTATGGGTCCTCAAAAATGCTTAACCGATTTTAAACCGATTCAGTAAGAAAAAATCGCAAAAAAAAAAAACGTTAAAATTGTCGGTTTAAAACAGATTAAAATTTTTGAGAACCCAAAACTTTTATCAATTTATTTTTTGTTCAATAATTCAATCCCAAAAGGTATAAGGCTATTTCAGTCCCGGTTCCATTACAGACCGAGAGCCTCCAAATCCGCAAATAAGTTAATTTAAGCATTTTTAATTGGCTCTCATTTTAAAGATAACAGCAATTATTATAAATATATAAAAAAAATTTTTTAAATATTTAAATTATATGCAAAATATTATTTTACTTTTGCGGCCTCGGTTGCTTCACGAAAGTTGATTTTCTCAAAATTGTTCCCATAAAATGTGTTTGTTTTCGTCTTGAATTGGTCCAAAACATCGAATGAATCCGACAAAAACATTTTGCTTTCCATTTTCAGTTTAAAAACATCATTAGAAGGAATCAATTGGATTTCTTGGAGAAATTGACGGTTGTTATTGTGCATTAATTGTTCAGACAAACCTAAATTATTTAATTTAATGTTACTAAATGCACCAAAATTAATAAATTTTTGGATTACACAGTGTCGGATTTAATCGGGGCGGGGGGGGGGGGGCGGAGTAGGACAAAACGTCGTCAGCCGAAACGTCGTCGAACGAATTTTTTTCGAAACCAAATTAAACAATCTTGGTATTATTCGAAAGCATTCGAAAATGCTATTAGCCTACAAATTTTCAAAATTTTTTATTCATACACAAAAAAAAATCAGAGCAAAAAAACTTCGAAATACTAGGTTTTTGAGTTCCTTCTGGCCATAACTTTTTTGAAACTTAACGAAAATTTTGAGATTTTGCAAATTAATAATAAACACATAGAGCTATCGAACAACACCAACAATGCTTAATTTTATTGACAATGAACAAAGTTATGGTTCAAAAAGTCTTCCGACGACGTTTCGGCCGACGACGTTTTGGGGTGCACCGGGGGGGGGGGGGGGGGGGGCGGGGGTCGGGGTCACTTTGGTGCTGGACATTTTTGCACCGCCAACTTTAAAGGGTTCTAACTCAAGAAATAAAATAAGCTTGATATAAAACGATATTTCAAAGCATTTTTTATAACCTGCTAAATTTCAAAAATAATGTAACATTTAAAAAAAGATATGGCTGCGTCGCCAAAATGGCCAGAAAAAACCCAGTTTTTTGAAATTTTTTGCCATAACTTTCTAGTGTTCAAATAAATTTTTTGAACTTTTGCAAGCTATTGGGGACTTTCAAGCGCTTTAAAATCATATCAAGCTTATTTAATTTAAATGACAAATAAAAATGTTGTAGCATTTGTCGCCAAAGTGGGCGGTTCCCGGGTCACCCGAATCCCGACATTTTTCTTGACCCGAAACCCGGCCAGATATTTTTCTCGAACAATTCTCTGTTGTCCCAGAGTCGATGGCAAATCGTCCAATAGGAATTATTATTTTTTAATGATATATTAAAAATCAATTTTAAATAAGTTTGTAGATTTTTTAAATTTAGAAATGTTATTAAAAAAATCTCATTGCAATTTTTTTTTAATTTAATAAATATTTTACAACCGGCATTTTTATTTCGTCCCGAGTTTTCCCAAAAATTCGATCCCAATCAAAAAATATATTACCCTCATCCAACAACACTTTGCCAATTTGCACTTTCGTATTCCCTCGTGCGCCATTGTAGGCAATTGCCAAGCCAATCGCAGCCAATTCGGGAGCAACTACCGTATCCTCCGTTGTAGAAGTGTATATTTGAGGGTTTTTATGAAGGTAAATGTGTTTAAACAAGTCCATCAAAAATTCCAATTGTCCAACGGCTTTAAAAGCAAAAAATTAAATATTATATATATATTTTTTAAAAGGTCGGACAATACGTCTCAGCACGAAGTTCGTCGGGTACATTAGCGTGCCGTCTGGCATTCCGTTTTGTTTCATTAACTTCAAATCGGTCGGTTGCCAATTGAGCACAGTTTGATTTGAGTATTCATAACCGCCTGCGGCATCTCGCCATTGCACTGCGTTGCCGGTTTGCAAATCCAACTGCAGTCCGCGCATCTCTTGCACACGGCCCTTTTGGATTAAAACAATTATTTTTAATGCGTTTTTTTAATTTATTTATTTATCAAACATTTGGTGCCAACAGATCAGGAAGATGGAAACTTTTGTAGCTACAACTGTAAATTATTTAAAAAATTGGCTTTAATGATAAAAAAAATTAGGCCAATTTTAATTTTAGAAATTTGTTTAATTTAAATTTTAATTTGTTAAACATGTCCCAGGAAAGCTTAAAAAAGGCCGGCAAATCTATAAGAGTTTTGTTAAGCACAGATCTTGTTAAGGGTATGCCAAATTTATCTGGTTAACTGTGAAAAAAAAAACTAAGTTGAGACCCCGACGCCTAACCCCCGACATTTTGGGCATTTTTTGGACTATCCCCGACACATTAAACT
Source organism: Heterodera schachtii (assembly GCA_023374025.1). Lineage (NCBI taxonomy): Eukaryota > Metazoa > Nematoda > Chromadorea > Rhabditida > Heteroderidae > Heterodera > Heterodera schachtii. Next base: position 408,141 of record SIJG01000098.1, on the reverse strand, counting down.
CCAATAAACCCCGACTCAGGGATTGACCTTCATTTTATTTAATGAAAATCCGACCCCCAAAACTTTACTGACATATTTTTAATTAATAAAATTCTCCCTTTCTGCCAATATGAATAAAAATTGATGCCAAAAAAACGCACTTGCCACTCAAAGTTAGTGTTATGCCAACGAACACATCGGATGTTTGGGAAGTAAATAAATTCCAGCAGAGTCTGTTGTGAAATTCAATGGGAAAAGTGAAAGGAATTCCTCCTCCATCTAAAATAATTTTTATTTTTGTAATTAATTAACTAATTAATTTTATTATTGAAAAAAAATAACGAAATAATGGCAAAAAAGAAAAAAAAAAGTTTTAAATAGGAAAAATTTTGAAAACAATTTTTTTTTGGAAAAAAAACGAAAATTCCCAATTCTAACAAAATAGTGGAAAATGCAGAAAATTTTTGTTAAATAAGAATTCTATTTATAAAAAATTACAAATTTCACCATTTCCATTATCGCCTGGCCATTCCTTTATTTCGATACTAAAAATGCCAATTTTCTTTTTCGTTTAATTATTCCATTTTTTATTTGCCTGCTCTCGAACACTTGTTTCATTTCGCCTTTACAATTGTAGGCAATTGTTCCATAATAAAAATCTTCTCTATATTCAACTTTCACATTTATGGTACGACAATTTTTGATTGGTCCCGTAATGCAACCGTCCAAAAGTACGAGAATTCCTTAATGGGTTTATCAGTATTTCAATTAATTAATTGATCTAAATTTTTACGCTCTTTTTTTGGTGGCTTTCTCGGCACTTTTTCTGGGTCATTGTCATAAAAATGGACCTTTAAATGAAAAAAATTGTGATTGTTTAATAAATGTTTTGTCAGACCATGGCACAATGTTTGATGTGGTCAAAATATTTGTTTCCGCAGGTGGGCATCTACAAAAAAAATAATTATCAAAGAAAAAAAAAATTTAAATTTACAAAAGTCATTTCTTGCAAAGTCTTCAGACAGATTGGGCGCTTTCGATTGATGGTGCCAAAAACCACTCCAAATTTTTCATTTGGCATTTGTCCATTGTACTGAATCAAACAATTAGGTAAATGTAATCATGATTAGGAGCGGATTTTGAGGCATTGGCTTAAATTTCTTGCTAACTTTGGGAGACCAAAAATCATGAAAAACGCTTTTAAAGGAGGTTACTGTATATACGAAAGTTTTCATGCTTTTTTTGCTTACACATTTTAATCTTTGTTTTTTATGCTTAATTTGACATTTAGAACTTTTTGTGCATAATTCTTATGCAAATTTTGTTTTTTATGTTTGATTTAGGAAATTTAGATGCTTATTTAACATTTTTAATTAACTTTTTTGTGCATAAAAGTCCGCTCATTAACCATGGATTATTTTAAGTTGACCTACCGTACATGCACAATACTCTTCCCCAGGTGCCATGCCATTGCTCGCGTTTGTCCCCTTATAACACCCATAACACCCGTCATGTTTGACTTTTTCTTCACTCAGTTCGTTGTCCTCAAACAGCGATGAGTTGAGCCATGGCGGACGCAAATGCCGTGGGATGAAGCCCTTCTGTTTGACAACTGACGAGTTAATGCATTGGTTGTGAAAGGGAGTGCCACCGATGGGACGGCACAATTCCTCGGCATGAAATGCTAATAAAACTAAGAATTTTAAATATTTCTAATTATTTCCTTTTATGAAATTGTCACAAATTCACCATTTTTGTCTGTTGTTATCTGCTGATCATTTGAATCGCCAAATTCAAATTGAATAACGGTAAACAAAAGCACAGCCAATAAATTGGGCATTTTAATGAATTCCAATTGAAATGAAAAAAGCAATAAAATTTTTTTGCTAAATTATAATGAACAATAAGAAAATTAATTATTGTTTAGGTAACTATTATTTATGAATGAACTTTTAACTGATACATATCGCGATTCTATACAAAACCACATTTTTGATTATTCATTTCTGTTGCTCCGCTGGTTTCCCATTCTGTGCGATGAAAGCGTAGAATTATGATAATTTAATGATGCTGTAAAGATAATTATAATATTGGTGATAAAAAAAAGCGTTAATCGTTTTATATTCATTAAAAGAATTATTGGAATTTGTAAAAAAAAATCTTAATCCTTTATTAAATTTAAAAATAAAATGGTCTTTAAAATTTAAAAATAAATAGTAATTCTTAATTAAATTTAAAAATAAATGGTCATTAAAATTTAAAAATAAATAGTAATTCTTAATTAAATTTAAAAATAAATACTACAGGGTTCGGATCGGTCAAACTCCCTTTCCAAGGACGGGTATACCGGCTTCCAAGGACATTTATAATTTTCATAAATTGCGATGAAAAATGATTAAATTTTATCCAAATAGTTAATATTTTCCGCCAGAATGAATTTTTACTAATATCTTTAATTCAAGGATATTTTTAAATTTTCAAGTGAGAGGGCCTATTTTCCAGGACGTCCTTGCCATTCAAGGACGAATCCGAACCCTGTGCTACATCTTTGAAATTTTTACAAATAAATGCCATAAATTGTCGACTGCTGAACTGCATTGCCATGATAAATAGCTTATTATACGGTTTTAATGATAATTTTTAAATATTTTTATGCATAATTATTTTTTACACAAAAAATGAGTCATCAAAATTCAGATGAATTTCACTGTCAACTGCCCAGCCCAACAAATTATTCTGTGAATCATTCTGAGAAACCACACAAAAATTGTCACTGCTGTTAAACCAAACCAAATGCTTTTGGTTAACCATAATTTTAAGCCATTTAATCCAATCATTCTCATTTTAACTGTGGTAAATTGTGAAAATTTTTTAATTAATTAATTTATTTCTTTTTTAATACAGTAAAACGCTGAAAATGTTCAACCAAATGAACCTTTTCGTATTAATTTTCCTGTTTTCATCATATTCTTTTGGCACTGTGGAGGGATCGGATTTTTTTACTGATTTGGGCAAAAAGGCTTGGGTGAGTTAAAGCGTTTATTCCATTGCATTTTTTTGTTGTAAAAAAAAAATAAAAAAATATATACAATACATTTAAGGAAGGATTGAAAGAGGCGGGAGAAGCATTGTTGGATGGGATCAACGAAGCAACGAAGGCGCTGGTTATGCCAGGGTGGGAGTGTGGGCCCAATGATCCCAAAAGAATTGACGGACCGTCACACGTACAGTCATTTCTTCTACATATCCATTTAAGCCATACAACTTTTCCCTTTTTAAGCTTGCAACGCAAACACTGGTTCTTTCCTCAACCTGTATCTTCCATATAAGTTGCCTTTTTCTAATTCACAAAAAAAACACGTTGAGTTTTTTAATTTTCAGCTGCTATCAATCAATGTTGCAAAAACCACGACAAGTATGTATAGATATGAAAAAAGAATTTTTTAATTGAATTGAGATGAAAAAATTTAATAAAGTACTCCCAACCGACGCCTCGTTATTAATGTTTTTTGCCCCAAAAAGACGGAATAAAATGAAGAAAATAAATAATAGCTATTGAAAATTTAAAAAAAAATTAAATTAGCTTTTGTGAAAATGCCAATTTTTAGAAAGTATTTTCAAAAAGGAATTATGAGAACATGGTGGATACAGTATATTAAAGAAAGTGCTAAGGAATAATTGAAAAATCTTATTGATGTTGAAATATTTAGCCTACCCCCTCGGTGTTTTCACATTTTCATATTTGCATGCCATGATCTTTTAGATGTTGTAACGAAGATTTCGTAAATGATGTGCCGCTTCTGGTGAAGGAACGAAAGAATCCATGCGACCTGCCATTTTGTGAATGCTTGAGGGTGCAATTTAAATTTCTTGACAGCAAAAAGTCTTAGCGAAAATTAAATAAATTTATCAAAAGGCCAGCTAATGCCATAAGTTTTGATGCTAAACAAAAATAAACGTTTTACAAGAGCCACACATACAGTATACAACAATCAATTATTTAAAAATTTGTTTGTAGACACCACAAGTATTGGCGTATTATGCTTTGGCATCACTCGATTTTGTTTTGTAAATAGTTTAATGACTTTTTTGAGTTCCTTTCGGAATGCCAGACGATAATCAGTGCTGAAATATTATTATGTCGCATTTTTTTAAAGATTCCAAATAATAACTAATATATGCGACATTCCGTCAGTGGACAATCCGTCATTAAACAATCCGCCAGTGAAGGACAATCCGTCAGTAATGGACAATCCGTCAGTGGCCAATTTATCAGTTCAAATTTTATTTTTTTTAAGTAATGAACAAAAATCTTGCAATTGCAATTATTATATTTAATATAAAAAATTGGATGAAGTTTACATGCTGTCGGATTGTCCATCAATGACGGATTGTCCACTGACGGATTGTTCGGGAATTTTCAAGAAAATTTTCTGCACAATTTTTGAAAATTTACAAAAATTAGAAAAATTTATTTCACATTTTTGAAAAGTTAGTGAAATTTTTACTAGAGAAATTTTTCGGCTCAATTTTTGAAAATTTACAAAAAATAGAAAAATTTATTTTTATTTTTTGATAAGTTAGCTAAATTTACAAGAAAAGCCACGGATTTCGGCATGCCCGATGTAATTATACCTCGTAAAATATAAAATTGGTCCATTGGAAGCCGAGCCAATGTTCAGCAGAATTGCAGCGATAACATTGTAGAACCAAGCAGTGATCGGTGAGGAAATGTACGGTCTGATCAGAAAGAAATAACACAGGCCGATCATGTAGCCTCCAACATTCACGGCGACAATCCAAAAGAGGGCACGAAATGTGCGACCAATGATCGAATTTGCGGACGGTAATCCTATGGAAAGCATTATACATTTTGAATTTAAATTCATTATTAAATTATTTTCAAAATAAAAAGTAATTAATGAATCCAAAATTTCAAATTTAAAAAGAAAAATGTGCACAAATATGCACAAAAATGTACAATATTTTCCTACATATTTTGGACTTCTTTTTCTGCATTTTTTGAGGCTTTATTTAAGGAAATTTTCTCAAAATTTCACAAATTCTTCGTGCATATTTTCATTTTTTGATTTGTATATTTTTTGAGGTTTTGAGAATTTATAGAAATTTCTTATGAAAAGTTCAAAAGAAAATTTTATTTAAAAAGAGATATCAAAAATTAATTTTAAAAAAAATACTAAAACGGTATTTTAAGCTATTTAGGACTTTTTTTATATCATGTGATGTTCATGCTTTTCTAAAAAAAACTTCTCCATAAAATGATAATAAAAATTTTTTCTTAAACATATTGATTAGTTTTTAAAAATATTTATGGTTTTTTTAAAATAAATTTTATTCTCATATTTTTCGTTTTATTTTTCTCCTTTTAATTTATTTAAATATTACTCCCCAAAATCACCTGTTGATTTGATCCGTATTGCAATTCCAACAAATATGTACACAATGATGGTCATTGTAACGAACAAAAAACTCATGGCATCAAAAAGGAATAAATTCTTAAAACCAAATTCTCATTAAAATTGAATTGTTTGAATCCTCCGTCTTGGCCATGGAAATTTCCCAAATCTTGGTAGTAGAGAGATGGCAAAATATTTGCCGATTCATGGTACTGATGAGATTGCCAAAGAAAAATTGTGAAATAATGCTACAAATTTTCTTTTTGAATAAATTAAAAATTTTGAGCATTTTTTCAAAATTTTCCTTTGGAATTTGTTGAGTTACAGAAAACTGCCGACTCAGTACCAAGAAACGGCAAAAATTTACGGCAATGGCACGTTCCTGATTGGTAGTACGTAGTACTCTGTGTCTTTGAGCAACCATGATTTAACAAAAAAAAACAAAAGTTTTTTTTGTCAAATCTTGACGGAATGGGACCCAAAATTTGTATTAAACACCTGGACAATGTCCACATAACTCCCAGTGGTCATCAGATTGCCATGCAATTGGCCATCTTGGTACAGGGAAACTGAGGAAAAGCAACCGAACAAACAAGAAACCATTGTGACAATTGCCAAATACAGATGCACTGTAAGCTTATCATGCCTAAATTTTGGTTAAAAAAATAAATTAAAAAAAAAAAATAATAATAATAATTAATTTCGTCACACATTTCAGAAAAAATTAATCCAATCAGTCGGTCAATGCCGGTGAAAAACATTGAACAGACAGTGCCACCTGTAAAAAAAGAGCTTGACATATTGAAAAATTTCTTGAAAAATACTATGGGTCCAGAAACTTGATCTAGGCTTGTACCTGGTTTTTTGAAAAAAAATTGTAAAATTTTTTAGAAAAATTTCAAAGTAAAAGTAATAAAATTTATTTATTCGAACCTATGTCCCCCTTAATATTAATAGTTTTTCAATAGATATTCCAGATTAGTACAGAAATGGAATTTTTTCTTGACATTTATTTATACATTTTACACAAAATTCAGGAAAATAAATGAATTGGAAATATACAAGTCTAAGGGTCGAGCTCTCATTATGACTAATTAACATCTATAATGAAATTGTTTAATAATTAATTATACCCCACTATACCAAGACCAAAGATTGGAATGAACAAAATCTTTGCTGCCAAGCGATACTCAATGAAATTTTGGCCAGAAACCGCGGTGTACACAAACAGAAAATGGCCAAGTTGATGAATCAATTCAAAAAGAGAGTAAAGTGCCAACAGAAAATTGATGGTGCCATGAAAGGGCCTAAAAAATTAAAAATATTTAATTAATATTATTAAAAATGATTTTTATGTGTTGTTGTACTTTGTCCGAATTGTCACAAAAATGACAGAAAAATGGAAAATGATGCCAAAAATTGAGATGATGCCGAATGGGAGAGCACAGCCAATCAAAAACCAACTTGGATGGACATCTTTGAAGGCCAAATAAAACTAAAAAAAGAATAAAAATATAGTATATTCAAAATAAAAAATGGTTACAGTATGACTTACAGTATTGTTGTTTTCATCGGTCATTAGAGCCAAAAATTATTCAACAATAAAATGATAATTTCTTTAATAACAAACGGATGGCCTAGCAAATTAAATATTTTAATTTAAAATTGCATACCTAAAAAGAAAAAGTATTAATTTTTTTCAACAAAAATAAAACGATTTAAATAATCGCACAAAAACTGAAAATGCCAAAAAAAAAATTAAATAAAATTTTGACCTTTATTGTGTAAATATTTTGTCGGCGCGAGCTTGACACCAGTACATAGAGCCGAGAAGTAAATTATTTAGCTTTTTTTTCCTTCACTTTTTGGTCTTTAATGTAATTTAAGAATGCCATGCGATATAACAAATGTTTGTCACTTAATAAATGTGCCCAATTAGCTGTAATTGCATTTAAGGGCAATTTTTCGAAGGCAACCAACCTAGCTATTTATTAAATTGAGTTTTTAATTAATTTAACACTTTTAACACTAACAAATAAGATAAAGCTTTAAATTCGAGAATTTCAATTATCATGCTGACGAAGGTCCACTTTTTGAAACTGACGTAAATGGCGAGACGGAAAACATAAATTTTTTATAATTAAGGGGTGTTAACGAACGAAATTTTAAAAGGCTTAGAATAACAAATTTAATTTTGTTAAAGCAAAAATTAAATTACTATAATTAAATGGGTAGCCTATTGAAGTGATCATTGAATATTATTAAGCTTCTGCGCAATCTTTGTCGACTTTAAAAAAAAATTCAAAAGAGAAATGCAAAACGCAAAAGCCCCAATTTTCATATGAAGCAAGGGTGGGGCGCGGAAAGAAAAATCCCGCGGTCGCGGACTCAATTTGCCGCGGTCGCGGTTCGCGCAAAAAAATCCCGCGGTCGTGGATCGCGCATCACGGATTAAATTTGCCGCGATCGGGAATCGCGCAAAAAAATCCCGCGGTCGCGCATCGCGGTTTCAATTTGCCTCGGTCGCGAATCGCGGATAGCGCGCGCATTTAAAAATACAAAATTTTCCAACTTATTAAACATACATTTTTTAAACTTTTTATTTCCTTATTATAAAAAATTAATTAAAATATGAAGTTAAAATTTTTGCTACTTCAGACATAGAAAATTTTTACAAAAATTTGACTGAAAATGAGAACAATTTTTTTCACAGAATGAAAAGTAAAATTTCACACAAACAAATTGGGGGCTAATATTTATTAAATTTCGTGAAAATTTCAGTAAATTCTATTATATTTAAGAAAAATAAATAAAAATTTGAAAAATCATGCAGAAAATAATTTTAAGTTGTTGAAATGTCTTGAAATTTAGTGAGTAGTAAAATAAAATTTAATTGTGGTTAAGTGTAACCTAAACTTCAATTAGCATGCTGACGAAGGTCCACTTTTTGAAACTGACGCAAATGGCGAGATGGAAAACGTAATTTCTTTTATAATTAAGGGGTGTTAACAGATTTTTAAAGGCTATTATTACGGTCACAATTTGTACGCAATTTTAATTATGTAGGGCAAAATATTAAATCATTAATTAATTAAATTGGTAGCCAATTGAAGAGATCATTGAATTAATAATAATTTCAGTTAGAAAGACCAAAAACCCCAAAATTTTCTAAAGTTTAAAGGGCCATTTGAAAAAAATGGTTTATTTTTAATGTATGGAACAAAATGAAGTTAATACGCTAGGATTAAAATTAATTAAAAATTTTCAAACCCATTTTTAATTAATTAATTAATGAAAAGACGTTTTAATTTCCTTGGCTTTCAAAAGTGTTCTATTGGCTTTCCATTCAACAAAACATATCAATTTTTAATATTTTTCTAGGGAATTTTAAATAATATTACATGCATAAAAATTTGTTAAGGGATATAGGGTTGAGCGCCCCGACCCCTCGGGGGGCAAAATGTGTCGGGGGCAAAGTGTCGGGAGCCGGGGACCATCGGGGGTCGACATGTCGGGGGTCAGGTCGGGGAATAGGCCAAAAATGTCGGGGATCGGGAGCCGGAGGGCTCGTGGCTTAACCCTAAAGGGATATATCATTAGAGCTCGATATATTAAAAAAGAGTCTGAGCATGATTCATTATACTCTCCGATCGACTGTATCAGCATTTTAGTATATAAATAGAGGAAAATAATGGTAGAACATAAACACAGATCTGAACCCTGGTACAGACGTACTTTAGATTTCAACGAAAGTTAAAAAATAAATGTGATGTCAGAAGGAAGCGGCGTAAATTTTTCCAAATTGAGGATATAATTTCTCAAAATTTCTTCAGATTCACTAAATGTAAAGTAAAGCTTTCATAAATGCTTAAATATGGCATTAACAATCATTTTAGAAGAAAAAACACACCATAAAGCTAAAATTCACTCATTTTAACGAAAAATCAACGCGAATAGAGAATTTTTCGCTTTTTTTAAAAAAATTATTTTTGACATAAATTAACCATTTTTTGATAAAATTTAAATTTGTTCAACACTTTCGAGAAAATTTTGCTAAAAATTATTTTTTGGAAAATTTTCTGGTCTTTAGGAGGGCAAAAAGGCCAATTTAGCTGATGGGGGCCGTTCGAATAGAGGTTTTTTGAAAAAATGCCAAAATATGGACAAATATGGAAACATGGACATAAATCGCGAAATATGGAAAAATGTGGATATAGAAATCCATGCTAGAAGCTTCAAACCAAGCTAAAAACATGTTTTTCGTGCGTTTCAAGCCTTCCATAGTCTAGGAAAAAAATATGGATTTCCATTTGCAGCCCTAATGATTATTATGCTAAGCTCTAAGTTCCTCAAGTTCTCAAAAAATATTAAATGAATGGAATTGACGGCGTCGATTTGCGCCTTAGAAAAATTTGAAAGATTTGGATACGATTTGTTAACAGATTTTGATCAAAAAATGACAATTTTTGTGGATTTTTGGGCCAAATAAAAATAAATGTTTTTAAATATTTTTTAACAAAAACTTCTATTAAAATACTTTAATAAAAATTTCTTCCGTCAGCGTTTATCAGCACCGACGACGAAGAATTGCGCATGCAAAAATTTCAAAAAATAGACAAAAAACTAATAAATAATGATTACATAATTTGTACTAAATCCTTTTTATACAAATAAAAAATTGTTTAAAAAATGATCTATGATAAATAATAGCGTTTATTAGTTTCTGTCTAATTTTTCGGGATGCATTTCTTTTTTGTGTTTAATCATTTAATTAGGTAAAGTGATTAATTGTTTGGGTTGAGGCACATTCTGTTGTGGTGCCGTTCGATTTTGAGCTGAGAATCGCTTGAACACAACAGGGAACACGGAACGAAATGCATGACGATAGTCGGTACTAATTAACATTTAATTATTTTTTAAATTTTTTATTATTTATAAAAAACACCTCGTGAAATATAAAATGGGTCCATTTGATGCCGCACCAATGTTCAACGGAATTGCGGTGATAAATTGACCAAACCAAGCAGTGATCGGAGATGAGATTGTCGGTTTGATCAGAACGCAATAAGTCAAATAGATACAATATCCGCCAGCATTCACTGCAATAACGCAAAAAAGTGATCGGAAAGTGCGGCGATTGATCTGATCAGAGGATGGCAATCCTAAAATATTAAATAATAATTCGGATGCAAATAATTAAAAAATTCAGAAAATTAGTCACCTGCCGATTTTATCCTTATCATAATTCCGACAAACAAATAAATTGCAATGGTCATTAGGTTGAGGAAAAGCCATACCATTCTTTGATAAGCAGGACCCTTAAAGAAGAAAATTTTGCACTCAGGCCTTAGCCAGGGGATGAAAATTTTATCACTTTTTAAAAATTCATTTAAATTTCCAAAAAATTTTCCCGTCGACACCTATCGGCACCTTTGGTCTCGGACGTTACCTTATTTTTTTGAAAATTGGACCCCCCAAAATGGCAAATGGTCATTTTTGGCGAAAAAATGCTACAAATTCCTTCTTTTTCTCCCCGGCGCTGAAAATTTGAGGAAATAAATCGGAGAAAAAAGATTTTTTGGCCTGAAGAACAAAAAAAAAAAAACGATTTTCCCTTCTGAAATTTAGTTTTTTCTTGCTATGGGATTTAAAAAAATTTCGAAACTTTAATAATGTCGATTAAACAGCCAGTGACCATCTGATCACCGATCAATTCAATGCTTTGGTACAACGATTTGCACAAGTCGAAACAAAAAGCAGCCCAAACAATTGTTATCGTAGCCAAATACAGTCGGATTTTGGTTTTACGGTGCCTTAAAAATGGAAATTAAAAGTTTTATAAATAATATTTATTTCTAACTTCTCATCAAAAATCACTCCAATCAGTCGGTCAATGCCAGTGAAAAGCATTGTCGGATAAATGCCGCCTAAATTTAACAGTTTTAGAAAATTTTGGAAAAATAAAAAAATCGTAAATTTTTGAATTCTTACAAATTGCAAGCATTGTAATCAGTTCAATCTTTGCTGCCAAGCGATACTCAATGAAATTTTGGCCAGAAAATGCGGTGTACACAAACAGAAAATGTCCTTGTTGGTGAAGCAGTTCAAAAAGGGAGCAAAGTGCCAAAAGGTAATTAACGGTGCCACGGAATCGCCTAAATAATTTAAATTAAAAACAAATTTAATCTAAAATTTATTAATTATTTAATTTTTTTCAAACTTTGTCTTAATTGTTACGAATATAACGGCAACATTGAAAATGATGCCAAATGCTGCGATGATTCCAAATATAAATGCGCAGCTGATCAGTGCCCAACTTGGCTTGGCATTTTTGTATGCCAAATAAAACTGAAAATAAATTAAAAAATATTTATTATTTTTTCTTTTGGCTTACTGTGCCATTGTTTAAATCTACCATTGCTTAGATTTGAATTGATTGTTTAAAATATTATTAGAAATTGTGCACTTTTAACAACCATTTTCAAATGCCAAGAAATGATTACATTCTTTTGTTGCTAGGGTAAAAAATAATGGTGAGCAATGCTTGGCGGTCAAGGGAATGTAAAAATTCAGCTGTCATTTTTTAATTAAATTATTCTCATATATGCAAATTCGGAAATTTTGACTTTTTGTACGAATTTGGATAAGGGATACGGAATTGGTTGAAACTAATGCCGTGTTCGTGATCAGCAACCTCGAAAACTCATTGAAAGTTATTTTCATTAATTTTTAAAACATAATTTTTTTTTAAATTAAATTTTCATGTGAAAGTTGCCCCCCTAAACTGCAAAAGTACCGAAAACCCATGTAAATTTATCATGAGTGTAGTTAAGTGGAACCTAAACTTCAATTAGCATGCTGACGAAGGTCCACTTTTTGAAACTGACGGAAATGGCCGGACGGAAAACGTAAATTTTTTATAATTACGAGGGTTTAACAAAAATTTTCATGTATATTATTATTAGGGTTGGGAATTATATGCACATGCATATTTTTTTCCTGAACTGTGGGAGGCCTTAAACGTACGAAAAACATGTTTTTAGCTCGGTTCGAAGCTTCTATGATGATTTTCCATATGCATATTTTGTATATTTGTGCATATTTCGCGATTTATGTGCATATTTGCATATTTGTGCATATTTTGGCATTTCGGAGCATTTTTTCAAAAATCCTCTATTAGAACGGCCCCCATCAGCTAAATTAGCCTTTTTTACCTCTAAAGCCTGGAAAATTTTCAGAAAATCATTTTTTAGCAAAATTTTCTAAAAAATATTGCAAAAATTAATTTTTCTTAAAAATTTATAAATTTATGTCAAAAATAAAAAAGCGAAAATTTCGCTTTTTGGGTTGATTTTTCGCTAAAAATTCGTCAATCTTAGCTTTATAATGTTTTTTTCATCTAAAATGATTTTTAATACCATATTTGGCCACTTTTGAAAGTTTTACCTTACATTTAGCGAATTTGAAGAAATTTTAAGAATTTATACCCTCAATTTGGAAACATTTATGTGCATATTTTTCACTTTTTATGTGCATATTTTGCAAATTTTGGTGCATATTTCATGCGCATATTTTAAGATTTTATATGCATATAATTCCCAACCCTAATTATTATGGTCACAATTTGTACGCAATTTTCATTATGATAAGACAAAAGACTAATAATGACTATAATTAAATTGATATAGCTTAATGAAGGGATCATTTGAATTATAATTTCTTGTTATAAAGTCCAAAAACCAAAATTTTCCAAAGTTTAAAGGGTCATTTGAAAAATAATTGTTTATTTTTAAATGTATGGAAAGCAAAGTGAAGTTCGCTAAACTAAAAATATACCCAAAATTGGATAAGGAAAAAAAAGAAAATTTAATTAAAGTGAACTAAAAAAAAGAGATTAAACCGAACGTAAGAACAAATCAACTGTGAATATAAAAATCACAATTCTAAAAAAAAAGTAAATAATTAAATTTCAAATAAAAAAAAAGTCATATAAATTTGTACCTTCAAAAAGTCAATAAGGTAATCGGTGATTAGCAAATTGCCGAGCAACAGCAGGTGGCCGTTGGGAAAATATTGATCATAGTCCCCAAACTCAAAAATGCTTAAAAACGGTCAGAATCGAAAGGTTCGAAATGGGTTGGAAAAATAGAATTAGGGGCGCGCTTGCCCTTTTCAGGCTGAAAAAGTGCCGGAATTGGGGTGCCAAACTCAGCTGGGACTCAAATGACCGCACTATAAAAAGCACTAAAAGACATTTTAAATAGTTTTTCTAGGGTAATTTGTGGCGCTGATCACGCATATGACCTTTATTTTGCAAAATTCCGAACCCCGAACCCTAATTCGAACAAAATTTTAAATTTAGAAAGGACGTCAAATATAAAAGTTTGAATTTGCATATTGCGCTAAAAAACCGCCGCACACTCGACTACGGCGGCCAGTAGGTGGGGCGAGACTACGGGCTACGGAAGAAGTCCGCGCGTGATCCGCAGGCGGTTGACTGATTGGCGGGGGCCCTTCGGGCCCCCGCAGTCAACTGCCTGTGGCGCTCGTCAGACGTCTTCCTCCGCCCTCCGTCTCGCCCCACTACTTGCTCCGTCTTCGCATGCTCCCTTTTGCGAAAATGTTCATAACCGTGTTCAGCAACCTCGAAAACCCCTAAAAATTTGTTTTTCATTTAATTTATAAATTTTAAATTTTGTTCGAATTAGGGTTCGTGGTTCGGAATTTCGCAAAATAAAGGTCATATTCGTGATCAGCGCCACAAATTACCCTAGAAAATTATTTAAAATGTCTTTTGAGTGCTTTTTATAGCACGGCCAATTGAGCCCCAGCTGAATTTGGCACTCCATTTTCGGCACTTTTCATCCTGAAAAAGGGCAAGCGCGCCCATAATTCTATTTTTCCAACCCATTTCGAAGCTTTTTACATCGATTCTGACCGTTTTTATGCATTTTTGAGTTTGGGGACTATGATCAATATTTACCGGCCGTTGTATAACTTTTCTTTCATTTAATTTCAAAAGATTTTTCAATGAATGGGTCTCTTTTTCCGATTTGTAGTGTCATTTTGTGAGTGCCAAAACGAAGGGTATGGGAATGGCACCGCACTTAAAACTGAGCCATATGGCAACTATAGTGTGATAAAGTCTGGGAAAAAAATTTAATAATTATTCACGTCAAAACATTAACTGTCATTAATCAAAAATATTTGCTAATTGGCGGTAGAATAATGATTTTTATTTTGAAATACAAATGAGTTTTCGTTATTGTCGGGGAAAAAAGGGGGCAAATTGAAAGGGGGGGAGGGGGTCCGGACAATCCGTCAGTGGACAATTCGTCAGTGGTCAATCCGTCAGTGGACAATCCGTCAGTGAAGGACAATCCGTCAGTAATGGACAATCCGTCAGTGGACAATTCGTCAGTAAATTTTTTTGAGCAATGATTAAAAATCTTGAAAAAATGATTGTTAAATTTAATAATATATATTTTTTAGATTCTTATCATTTCTATAGTTACTTTATAATTCAATTAATTGACCATCTCAAGAAATTATCATTTAATCTTTTAAAATAATTATTTCATATTTTATAAAAATTATTAATTCACTTTTTTAGCGACTTAAATTAATTTTCACATGATTACAAATAAATCTGGGTGTTTTAAAATAAATTTGCTTATGGATTAGTTACTGACGGATTGTCCACTGACGGATTGTCTACTTACTGACGGATTGTCCACTGACGGATTGACTACTGACGGATTGTCCACTGACGGATTGTCCGGGAGCCGGGGGGAGGAGTGGTGAGAATGAGGATCGTCGTTAGACTCGCCACGAGCGTAGAAGATGTCTGTCAGAAGACGTGTTGGGACGAAGTCCGAGTAGTGCACGTGTGGGCGAAATCCGAATTGCGAAAAGAATTATATTAATGCAAAAATTATTTAAATGATCAAATTAATGTTTTAATTTAATTTATCAATAGGGATGGGAATTTTAGGCCTTGTAACGTTGATATCAGCACAAAAAAACGAGTTTTCAGGGCACGTCTTAAAACAAGCAGTTTTTGTCTGATAAGACCCAGGGGATTAGAATTTACCATGAAATCGTTGTGTTGCGACAAGTCCGACGCCCTGATCCTGATTTCTTTCGGGCGGTGTGCATCGGTTGCATGCAAAAGCAGCAGAAGTAGACTTTGCGGCCACACCTTCCCTGGACAGTTGGGATGCCATCGGCGCCAATGATGACGACCGGCAACTCCAAAGGCTTTAAACGTGTCTTTTGCGAGCCTTAAAGATATAAATCCGGTGTACACCGTCCCCATGCCGTTATTTAGGGGGATCGACACCGTCCGTCCCCATACCATAGTGCAGGGGGATGGACACATTAGTGTAAGAAAATTAAAACTACTTACAGGACTGCACGTCTTTGTCAGCATTCTTAGCACGCGGCGCCAACACTTGGGCCAAAGTTTTCTTCTTAGCCTTTTGCGTGGACCCTTAATGGTATACAGTTTTAGCTTGAACCGGTGTACACCGTCCCCATGCCGTTATTTAGGGGGATGGACACCATCCCCATACCATTTTCTAGGGGGATGAAGACCGTCCCCGTAGTTATTGTTAAGGGAATGGTAAGCGTCCCCATAGTTATTGTTAAGGGGATACAGACCATCCTCGTAGTCATTGTTTTACCGGACTGAACGACTTTGCCAGCTTCTTCCTGCACGTCTTCGTCGTCGTCTTCTTCCATTTCTTCTTCCTGCATGTCTTCTGCATCGCCTTCCTCCGTGTCTTCGTCTTTTTCCTGCACGTCTTCGTCGTTGTGCTCCTCCTCTTCTTCCTGCATGTCTTCTGCATCGCCTTCCTCCAAGTCTTCTTCCTGCACGTCTTCGTCGTTGTGCTCCTCCATTTCTTCGCCAGCTTCTTCGGTTTCATCCGTCAGAGAACTTTCCTCCTGATCTTCCAACCCACCACCATTTGCAGTCTCGTCCAAAAATGCATCATTATGGACTTGCTGGTCTTCTGCAGCTGCAGTCTGATGCGGTGTTTGCGAACGTCGTCGTCCATCGGCTTGAATCAGCCGAAAGTCTTGGTGGCCGAAAGTCGCGTCTAACTGTCCATAAATACAGTTTCATCCCGTCAACGTCCCATGCCATCCGAATCACCACCCACCTCTTCTTGAACTGCTGCAGTCTGATCATCTCGTGCTTGCGGATGTACCAGTCAGCTGCCAAGTAGTCCTGTTGCATTTGCAGTTGCTGTCGTTCGTGCACGTGGCGCAAAGCCTGTGCCTCCAGTTCTTGACGGTGCTGCAAGGCCAGCCCCAACGACGCAGAACGCGAACGCGAGCGAGAACGCGTAATGCGATTGGCCTCTGGAAAATTTTGATCAAAAAATGGACCGTCCACGGTCCACATACCACATGCTAAGTGTATGGGTACCGTCCACATACCACCAGCTAAGTGGATGGCTACCGTCCACATACCACCAGCTAAGTGGATGGGTACCATCCACATAGCTGGTGGTATATGGATGGCAACCATCCACGTACCACATGCTAAGTGGATGGTTACCGTCCACATTTATTGTTCTCGAAAATGTATATTTAATTTTTATAGAGGAAAACTCAAAATATAATGAATGCTATATGATAATATCTTTCCATTACTCATTCTTTGCTTCTGCCGGGTTCGTACTTCTCGTTCTTGTTAATTTATTGAAATTTCACAAATTATGAAATACAGTGTTTTTCTTCAATAATTTGTTTAAAAATTACTAACAATGAATACCTTTTTAAATACAGAAAAATTAACATTTCATAAAATATTATTTTTGTACTTCGCCAACACTTGCACTATTCGCACTTCGTCCTAGCATCATGAGAAGATTGAACCTGAACGAAGAGAAAAAAAGGGGGCGGGAGGGGAGAACGGGCGCCAAAAAAGATTGTTTGAGGAGAGGAAGAACATTGTTGCCCATTTCAAAATTTTTATTATTTCGTAATTCAGAAAAAGATATGAAGAGAATACCAGTACAGGTTAAACCCAATTAAGACTTGTGTGACCGATAAAAAATATATTAGTTGGCTAATTAACACCCCATTAGGTTTGGGTCACCAATTAGTGTCCCTAAATATCCAAGCTGTTTATATCAAATTAACACCAACCCCAACGGCCCCGGGTTGGGTAACTATTGTAAGAGCACTTGAGAAGCCTAATTGTCGCACCGAAAATTGAGGGTCTCAAAATTTTTTATAATTTTGTATTAATTTTTCCTAATTTAAATCACTTTTTTCAAAATGAATTCATTGTTCTACCACCAATTAGCAATTTATATTTTTAATAAATGGCAAAATATTTGGTGTGAATAATTATTAAAATTTTTTCCCAGACTTTATCACGCCATAGTTGTCATGGGCTCAGTTTTATGAATCTCGGTACGATTCCCACACCCTCCGATTGGCACTCACAAAATCAAACTCCAAATTGGAAAAAGGAGCCCGGCCATTGCAAAAACTTTCGAAACTTAAAGGGAGGAAAAGCTGTAACTCAACCAAATATATTTCCAATTATCTTTTGACAGCTTCGTTAGATAATAGCTTTTTGATAGGAAAATCACAAAACTTATCATAATAAGGCTTCACAAGAATTCAATGATTTTGCCTATTGTATATTAATATTATTCTTTTAATATTTTCGGTCATTAGTAAACTGTTGAATAATGGCCGATTTAAACAATTTAACGGTAATTAGCGAATTAATTATAATGATTATTTTTATTAATTAGTTCTTGTTGGAATTTGCGAAAGAAACTCCAGACTGGAAATTGATCAGCTGTGCTTCCATATTGGGTATCATCGCGACCATGGGAATTGTCCTCAATTTTTCAG
The DNA here is from genome assembly GCA_023374025.1 of Heterodera schachtii. Taxonomy (NCBI): domain Eukaryota; kingdom Metazoa; phylum Nematoda; class Chromadorea; order Rhabditida; family Heteroderidae; genus Heterodera; species Heterodera schachtii. The sequence goes on along the minus strand of SIJG01000098.1, from coordinate 389,863 downwards.
TCATTTATGTCACCATCAGGACAAAGTAATTAATATATTTTTAATTAATTATTTTTATTATTTTAGGTCACTCAATGGCACCGTTAATTACCTTTTGATACTTTGCTCCTTTTTTGAAATTCTTCACCAACCTGGCCATTTTTTGTTCGTTTACGTCGCATTTTCTGGACAAAATTTAATTGCGTATCGCTTGGCAGCAAAGATTATAATGATTTCATTGTTTGGCTTTGGTAAGATTTAATAAAATTCTTTAATATTTGATAAATTCAGGTGGATTATCCCGGCTATGTTTTTCACGGGCATTGACCGACTGATTTTCATAATTTTTGGAGAAATGTAAAAAAAAAAAAATCAAAACCCTCTTTTAAATTAAAATTTTTACAGGCAAAACATGGGCAATGTTCGACTGTATTTGACTACGATAACATTCATTTGCTTTATTTTTTCTATTGATTTATGTCTCAAAATTTATCAGAATATCGATTTTTATGGTGATCAGATGATCACTGGAAGTTACATCGATTTTTTCTTGGTTTTATTCTTGTTTTTGACATTTAAAATAATAAATAAAAACTCTTTAAGGGCCCTTCTCGTCAATTAATATTTTGGGTTTGTCTCACGCTAATGACAATTATTATTTATTTGGTTGTTGGAATTTTGATAAGAATCAAATCAGCAGGTGACTGACTAATTTTGAAAAATGTTTTTGTTCGAGATTCAAACCGATAAGAATGCCGGCGCCAATTTTGACCTAAACCATCTGATGCCCCTAATTAGCATAATTAAATTAAGTGAAAAAAAGAATAATATTCTTAAAGCACTTTTTTAGGTTTACCATCCGCTGATCAGATCAATGTCCGCGTTTTTCGTTCACTTTTTTGTATCATCACAGTGAATATTGGAGGCTATTTGATCTGTGTGTTTTTTATTGCGCTGATCAAGCATTTCATTCCGTCTCCGATCACTGCTTGGTTTGTTCATGAGATCACCGCAATTTTATTGAACATTGGCGCGGCATCAAATGGACCCATTCTATACATTATGAGGTGTTTTTTGAATAATTTAAAATAAATTTAAATGGTTTTATTTTTTTTTTTTTCAAATTTTAGCACGGAATATCGACAAGCATTTCGGGATGGATTTCCAAGAATATTCAAACGAAATTTAAATGTAATTCAAGTTTTGCCAAAGCAAAATGGAACCACATTCGCTGCAACCACATGACACCACCGCAATCTTAGATAAAAATGATTTTCGCCGTTTAAATTAAAACATTTTTAGTATTGTGATCTTTAAATTCGTAAACTCATAATGACGGCAATGCCGAGACGTAAAACGTAAATTTTTTATAATTATCAATTTTCATATGAAGTATTACAATTTTTGCCATTTATACATTAGAAAATTTTTACTAAAATTTGGCTGGAAATGCTTAGATTTTTTTTTCTCAAAGAAAGAATGTAAAATTTCATACAAACAAATTGAGGGCTCTAATTAATAAATATAAAAATATTTTTTCGTTAAATTTTCAGTACATTTATCACCACTTTAATACAGTATTAATTTTTTTGTTTTTGGCATAGTATATTTTTTAGGCCGTTCACATTCAAATTATAAATAAATTTTTTCGAACTTTCAAAATGGAAAAAATAATTCATTATTTTTTTCTTTTGGCTTACTGTGCCATTGTATAAATATAACCATTGCATAGATTTTAAGTTGATTGTTCAACAATGAATATAAATTCAATTGTCAATTTTTATGAAATTATTAAATGCATACCGTATTTGCTCTAATTATCCCCCATGGGGGATTATTTTTCAACCTCCTCGTAGACTGGGGGATAATTGGAGACTGGGGGATTAATGGAGATTGGGGGATAATTAGAGCAAATACGGTAATTAATTTGAATACATTTACCGTTAATTGCTCAAATCTGTCATTATTTCAACAGTTTACTAAGACCAAAGACAATAACAAATTAAACACTTAATTAAATTAATGAATTCTTATTAATAGCAAAGTGCTCTAACTGTGACGTATTTATTATTTTTTCTTTCCGCCAGTTTTAAAAAACAAAAATTTTTTTTTTTCGCCATGGTCTCGAATCTCGGGTTTTTTGGGTCTCGGTCTTGGGAGTTTCGGTTTCGGTCTCGGGAAATTTTCGGTCTCTAACTGCAATTAAATTTCAGAGTTTTTTCAATGAAGTTAACTGTTTACTGATAATAATTGCGAATGTTTAGAAAATGATTAAAATATTGACACATACCTAAAAAGGAATACATTGGGATAATGCCCTGTGGCTAGAGCGAATCAGCTTCAATTTTGCTGTGGAGAAATTTGATTTAAATTTAAATTTTGCTTAAATATCATTGGAAATTCATCCCGAAATGCTTGCCGATATTCCGTGCTAAAAATTAAAAATTGCAATTAAATTATTTTAAATTGAATTGACCTGTAAAATATAAAATGGGTCCATTCGATGCCGCGCCAATGTTCAACAGAATTGCAGTGATTACTTGGCCAAACCAAGCAGTGATCGGAGATCGAAATAAATCGTGATCAGAGAACCAAAAAGCATACAGATTAAAGCCTCCAATATTCACTGTGATGATACAACAAAGTGCTCGAAAAGCGCGGAGATTGATCGAATCGGCCGATGGCAAACCTTAATTAGGCCTATTAAATTTTTTGGGGTTTTAATTTGGAGATAATTACCAGTCGATTTAAGTTTTATCACAATTCCAACAAGAAAATAAATAATTAAATTCATTATGATTATTGACAAACATCCGATGGCAAGAATGATTGACGCAAACTAAAATATTTATTGTCAATTTTTATGGTTTTTTTTAATTTACCATGAAAAAGTCAACAAAGCAACCGGTGATCATCTGATCACCGTGCAAGTTTCCATCACTAAGCAGATTAAACAGATAAACACCCATACAACACAGAAACAATTGTAACCATTAACAAATGCAAACGAATTTTGAATTTATTATGCCTATAATTTTAATTAATAAACTAATTAAGGATAATTACCGTACATTTCATCAAAAATTAATACAATCAGTCGGTCAACGCCAGTAAAAAACATTGAAGTTAAATTTGAAGCTGTGAAATAATTTAATAAATAAAAAGTCATAGTCATATATTAAACAAATTACCAAATCCAAATGCTGGAATAAATATAATTTTTGAGGCCAAACGATACTCAATTAAATTTTGTCCAGAAAATGCGACGTAGACAAACAAAAAATGGCCAGATTGGTGAAGAACAATTGAGAACAATTCCCATGGTCGCTATGATACCCAATATGGCAGCACAGCTGATCAGTTTCCAGTTTGGAGTTTCTTTCGCAAATTCCAAAAAGAACTTAAATTCATTTAAAATAATAATTATATAAATTAATTTGTTAATTACCGTAAAATTGTTTAAATTAGCCATTATTACAACAGTTTTTAATCTCTGAAAAATGATAGATGATGTTAATTTAAAATTTCTTTATTTTTGGTTTAAACCCTTTTTGGTCCAGTGAAGCTAATTTCTATTGTGTTTTATTTTTAAAGATTTATTTATTAATTTTTAATTAATTTCTCGAGCAAACCAAAGGCACATTAGATTGAATAAATTTTTCATTAATTAGATGAAAAAGAGAAATTAAAAAGTGTTGAGTTAACTACAAAAGAATTTATTGCTACAATAATTAGTTGAACTATTAAAATTTTGTACTCGACAAACTCACTCCCGCATTTTAATTGAGAGAAAATATGTCACGAAAGAAATGTATCCGGTTTGCTTATGGTGTATAATATAAGTTCACGCACAACTTTTTTCTTTTCCCATTTTGAAGTATCATTTAGAATGCCAAAATGAGGGGTGGTGAATGACGGTGATGCGACATTTGCGGCGCTGACATTTGCGGCGCTGACACTTGCGGCGCAGACACTTGCGGCGCCCAGTCAAAGCGACACTTGCGGCGCATACACTTGCGGCGAGGACATTTGCGGCGCCGACATTTGCGGCGCCGACATTTGCGGCGTGACACTTGCGGCGCCGACAGATGCGGCGCCCAGTCAAAGGGACATTTGCGGCGCCGACACTTGCGGCGCCCAGTCAAAATGACATTTGCGGCGCAGAATTAAATGACCCCAAAAATTATTTAAACTATATTTTTGATTAAAAAAACATTTGTTTAATCACACTTTCAATCCATTTCTTCAAAGCCTTTCATCCCTAGGCGGTACTGCAATGTACGAATGTGATTAATTATATCATTCTCGTTTTTTTCCTTATTGTCAAAATTGATGACTAATCGACGGATCGCTTCATCATTTCGCAGATATTTTTTAAGCGAGGCCTTTCAACAATTCGATCAAAAGTGTTTTAAAATATTATATATTATATTTTACGTCTCATTATCGATTTTAACAATTTTGGGTAGGAAATAAGCAAATCGTAAATTTCAGTGCATTCGGGATCAAAAACCAGATTTTTAACATTTTTTGAGGCACTCAAAAAACTTTTGGGAACTGGACGGGGGGAGAAGGTCCGGCGGTTCCGACAGGCGCCGCCGGGGGAAAATCTTAAGAATTTCTAATGAATTTTGTTAGGAATTAACCAAATTTTTCAGAAATTTCCCTCTTTTAGATGAAAATAAGGCACTACCCCCAAATCAGAACATTTCTTAGAAATAAGGACATATAGAAACCTTGGATTAGGTTGAAGAATTCTTGTAATGTGTCATTGTTAAATATTAAACTATTAAAATAACAATCTGTTAACTTAAATAAATTGTTCAAATTTTTGGGGTCATTTAATTCTGCGCCGCAAATGTCATTTTGACTGGGCGCCGCAAGTGTCTGCGCCGCAAGTGTCGCTTTGACTGGGAGCCGCATCTGTCGGCGCCGCAAGTGTCGCGCCGCAAATGTCGGCGCCGCAAATGTCCTCGCCGCAAGTGTCTGCGCCGCAAGTGTCGCTTTGACTGGGCGCCGCAAATGTCAGCGCCGCAAATGTCGGCCAATCGTGAATGACATTGCACTTTTGAAAATGTTAAAATTGTATTTTATTGGAGTAAATGATTTATCCTCATGAAAACATTCTATTCTCTTTGCCGTAGCTTGAACATTAGAAGCCAAGTTTAAGCCAAGTTTATTTTTACTCTTAAACTTTGAGTTTTACCCATAGATTTTTCCAGGATCAGGTCCAGGCCATTTTTCACCAACCTCTGGATTTGTTCCGAATTTTTGTCGAGGAATTCAGGTCCAAATTTTGGCATGAAAAATCTCAATTCGTGGCTTAATTTTTTTTTCATGTTTTTATTAATGAAAGAAATTACATGTTTTTCACCGATAATCAAATGGCAATTTTTTTTTCTGTTTTACGAATGTCATCATTATGTATATGAAGTGAATAAATGAACTCTAAAAAGAATTTTTATGACAATAATTGTTAAAAAGGTTAAAGAATTCTTAAAAATTTCTACATTTTTTTTTGTAAAAGTGCCGACGTGCGTCGTTCGGAGACCTATTGAGGCGAAACAGGCATTTAAAAAAAAAAGTCAACATTTTTCATAGATGTAATATAATTTAAGCAATTGTTGTATCATCAATAGCACAAAGTTTCTATGGGCATGTTGCAAAGATGACAGCGAAACTTTTCAAATAAGGACAGATATAAATAACTGGAAAAAAATGAATTACGCGTTAAATATTTATAGTCTTCAAATCCGTGTACAAGGTCCTAACATGAAAAACCTGGATTTTCTGGATTAATTTTTTTGTCATTTTTTATGGCGAAATGTCTTTAAAAATGAATGAATGCAAAATTGAAAAATATGGCATTTTATCTTTTCCCTTTTTGTCGAAGCCTAGGGTTACATATATGCCCAGGTATTTGTGCAAAAACCGGGGACGGCAACGGCATTGCCGGGTACAGAAAAGCCGGGCTTCGGTCCGGGTCAATAAACCGGGCCCAGAATCGGACCCAACCGGGTATTGAAAAAAATCTATAATATTGTGTTCAAATTAATATTTTTATAAAACTTTTTACAATAGAATACTGTATTTTCTTATTTGTCATTACCTCAAAATTTTCATCGGTCATTACCTCGGCCGCATCAAAATCTTCATAAACTTCTTTCAATTGGTTAAAAAATAACATATTTTTTCAATGTTGTCTAATTGTCCATAATTAAGGGTCTATTTACAAAAATAAAACATATTTGTTTTATTACATTATTTAGTCCAAGAAAATTGATGTTTTATTTAACTAAATATTAATTGCATTTTTTTTACTTATTAAATATTGGAAATTAAAACAATATAATAAAAAGTTTATTTACCAATTTAATAAAATATTTTTCAGATTGTCAAATATTTATCATTTTTTTTTTCTGAATTTCAGTTCACCAAACAATTTATTTTTTCAACAATTTATTTAACTCAAATGCCAAATGACGGCAGTAAAAACAATTTGGTAATTTAAACAATTCATCTGCCAATTAATTATTGAAATTATATTTTTCAGAAATAATTAAATTACAATTTTACGTTTTTTCTTTTTATTTTATTTTAAATAAAAATAATCAAATGAAAATTCGGTGAAAAGGGTGAAAGGTTATAATTTATAAAATATTAAAAAATATTTTTTTTTTTCAAAGAATCTGTTTTCGTCCTGAGCTTGCAGTGAATTTGCTTCAGTTTTGCTGCGGAGAAACTTGTATTACGTTTAAATTTTGTTTAAATATTTTTGGAAATTCATCTCGAAATGCTTGTCGATATTCCGAACTAAAATAAAATAAAGTATTATTTAAAACTATTAAATTGTAATTTGCCTTGTAAGATATAAAATGGGTCCATTCGATGCCGCGCCAATGTTCAACAGAATTGCAGTGATTACTTGGCCAAACCAAGCAGTGATCGGAGACGGAATGAAATGCGTGTTCAGTGAAACGAAAAGCACACAGATTAAATATCCTCCAATATTCACTGTAATGATATAATAAAGTGAACGAAAAACGCGGAGATTGATCTGATCAGCGGATGGTAAGCCTAAATGAGGGGCAATGTAAATTTTAATGAAGTAATTAAGCATTAATTACCGGCTGATTTAGTTTTTATCACAATTCCAACAAGCAAATAAACAATTAAAGTCATTATGATGATTAACAATAATCCAAGGATTCGAAAGATTGATGCAAACTAAAATATTTATTGTCAATTTTTTTTTTTTTAATTTACCATAAAAAAGTCAACAAAGCAACCGGTGATCATCACATCACTATGAAAGTTTCCATCACTAAGCAGATTAAAACAGATAAAGCAGCCATAGAACACAGAAATAATTGTAAGAATTGTCAAATACAAAAGTATTTTGGACTTATTATGCCTATAATTTTAATTTAATAAACTAATTAAGGATAATTACCGTACATTTCCCCAAAAATTAATACAATCAGTCGGTCAACGCCAGTGAAAAACATTGAAGTATAAATTGCACCTAACAAATAATTTAATCAATTATAAAAATTCATATAAAATAAATTACCAAAACCAAACGCTGGGACAAATGCAATCTTTGTGGCCAAACGATACTCAATTAAATTTTGTCCAGAAAATGCGACGTAAACGAACAAAAAATGGCCATATTGGTGAAGAATTTCAAAAAAGGAGCAAAGTGCCAAAAGGTAATTAACGGTGCCATTGAGGGACCTAAACAATAAATATTCGTTAATTAAAAATATTTTTTAATTACTTTGTCCTGATGGTGATATAAATGACTGAACAATTGAGAACAATTCCCATGGTCGCTATGATACCCAATATGGCAGCACAGCTGATCAGTTTCCAGTTTGGGGTTTCGTTGGCGAATTCCAATAAGAACTAAATTAATGAAAATAATAATTATAACTATAATCAATTCGCTAATTACCGTAAAATTGTTTATATCGGCCATCTTCCAACAGTTTTAGCAATACAATATTAAGAAATAGGAATATTGACCACAATTAATCTAACCAATTAATATATGAAGAATAAAAAAGTGCCAAAGTGAAGAGTGGCGAATGGCACTACACTTTATAATTTTTTATTTTTATTTGAAGTGTTGCGAACAATTGAGCCCATGGCAACTATGGCGTGATAAACTTTCATAAACTTTTTGTAATTGTTCACGCGAAAGATTTTTATATCTGTCTATAATTGTTTCTATTATTTTTTTTTTCAAATATTTTAGCGATTAATTGGATAATTTAATGGTGGAGAGACAGACATTGATTTTTTTTATCTTTCAAAGCAAATCCAAAAACACACACACACACATGGATTTCATTATTCTCGGATAATGAATGGGACGGGAGGGGTCGGAAGGGGTTGGTGGGAAAGAGGATTGATTGACTCAAGACTGGCCTCGAGAGTGGAAGATGCCAGTTCAGAAGAGTTAAACATGGAAGAACAGAAAAACTGGTGGGGAGGAGGAAATCCAGCAGATGACAGAAGACGAAAGGCGGCACCGAGCAAGAAAAATGGGGGGACAGCAGAAGAGGGGTTTATCCTCCCCTTTGATTGTTTGCCAAATCTCTCCGTGCCCCGCCGCCCGGTCGGTCTCTAACGTAATTGGATTTTCAACTAATGAGGGAAAAGTGTGCGCCAAAAAGGATTTGGTGGCGACGGAGAGGAACAAGAAAATAAATTGTTGGCTAAATTTAAAAAAAAAAAAAGAGGAGGAAAGGTGCTAATTGTATGTAAGTCGAACCAAAAAAGTGCCAATGGGGTGAACCTAAAAAAAAGTGTTAATAATGATAGTCAAAATTAATTTTTATTTTAATTTTAAATTGGCAAAATAAAATTACAATCTGGCTCAAACATAATAAAATTTAAACTGAATAATAGAGAGATGGTTGGTTCATCTAATTATATCAAGAAATAGTTATGAAAATTTTTGCCCATGTTTTTGGGTCGCTGATCATGAATCTGACAACTATTTTGACCATTTCCGGTTTCCTACTAAATTTGAACAAAAAAAACCTATAATCGAAAATTCGAATTTTGGCCTTTGATAAAATTCAAAAACTGTCACTTTAGTAAGAGCGCCATAATTTTTCATTAATAATAAATTAGCGAATAATCATTGTAAAAATACCGATTTATTTATGTCTAGACGAATCTGTGGCAAAAAATTGAATTTTTTTGTTATTATAATGAATGCAATGCTAAAAGATGCGAAAATAATTTAATGGTAAATTAACGAATTGTATAATGTTCAAATGCATATTATAAAAAAGTAGAAGCGATCGGAAATTTTTTAGATTGGATTGATCTTCAATTTTTGTTCCGAAAATTCATTGCCTTTTTATTTATTTAAATAATTTTTGGCTTTTTATCACACATTAAATGATTTGATTTGAGCAAATTTAAACATTAAAACTTTATATAGATGATAATTAGGGATGTCAAAAATATGTACAAAAAATGTTCGGAAAGGGTGAAATAAGCACCAAATTCCATAAAAATGACCTAAGTAGGCTTATAACTAGGGCGAGTATTTTTAGTTTTTTTTTAAATTATTTTTTCTGCGGCTTTATTTAGACGAGAAATGCACGAAAAACACATTTTTAGCCCGAAAATTCTTCGTTTTAACGCCACTATTCATCACAAGGAATCACTATTTTGGAGCTGTGCCACTAAAAAAAAAACTATTTCGAAAGTTGGCCACTAAAATAGTTTTTTTGCGACTATTTTGGCGTTTCGTCACTATTTTTGCCACTATTTTGGCATTTTTTGGAAAATTTCCCCAAAAATGCAATAAAAATGAAAAATATACCCCAAGAATCGACCTAAAAAATTCAAAAAATACACCCCTAAGAATCGACCTAAAAATTTTCAAAAATACACCCCTAAGAACTGGAAAATTTTCTCAAAAATTCTTCCCCCAAATTTTTTTTCTTGCTCAATATTTGCTAAGAAAATGTTTTGCAACTGCAATCAGTGAATAAAATTGTTTGCCTTAATTTTAAATTATTTTCAAATTAAAAAATAGCTATTTAAAAAATTACACCCCTAAATTTAGAACTTTTTCGCCACTATTTTTGCCACTATTTTGCCATTTTTTTGTCACTATTTAGTTAATTATTTTGGGGTTTTTTGCCACTAAAAATCCTCGCTCTGCTTATAACCACATTTAAGTTTTTGAAAAATAATCTTCGATTAATTTTATTTTTTCACAAGAAATTTTATAAATTTTCAAAAATTCTCAAAATATATAAAAAAAAATGTATGGAAAAGTCCCAAAAATCCAAAATATGTACCAAATATGTATAAAATCTCGAAATATGTAAATAAAAGTCTCAACATTTGTTCGCAAAAACAAAAAAGAAAGTGTTTTTCCTACTATTTAGAGCATGGAGAATCCAGGAAAAAAAATATGTAAAAAACCAAATGCAGGGATAAATAAATCGTTATGGCCAAACGATATTCAATTAAATTCTGTCCAGAAAATGCGGTATAAACGAACAAAAAATGACCAGATTGGTGAAGAATTTCGAAAAAGGAGTAAAAATGCCAAAAGGTAATTAACGGTGCCATTGAGTGACAGTAAAACAATAAATATTAATTAATTAAAAATATATTTAATTACTTTGTCCTAATGGTGACATAAATGACTGAACAATTGAGAACAATTCCAAGGGTAACAATGATACCAAATATGGCAGCACAGCTGATCAATTTCCAATTTGCCTCATTAAAAAATAATAATAATTATATAAATTAATTTGTTAATTACCTTTAAATTATTTATGTCAGACATTATTCAAACAGTTTTAGTAATGACAAACGATTAAAAGAAATTGATACCATACTTTATAATTTTTTTTTGTTTTGTTTGAAGTGTTGTGAACAATTGAGCCCATGGCAACTATAGCGTGATAAACTCTCAAAAATATATTGTAATTGTCCACACAAAATTAAATTTAGATCTGTCTATTAATTGCTTTCATTATAGCGATTAATTGGATAAACCATAATGATTAGGGCTGTCAATTTTATTTAAACACATTATTTTTCTGGATCCTCCATGGTCTAATTAGTAATAACAACACTTTATTTATTGTGCTTGCGAACAAAAGTTGTGACTTATTTAGATATTTTTTTTTTACATATTTCCGAATTTTTTGAAATATTTTGGATTTTTTTCGTATTTTCTCGTGTATATTTTGAAAAATTTCGTAAGGCGAAAAGACCGGATTTTCGAATTTTGTTCGAGTTCGTGTTAGAAATTGGTCAAAATAGGTGTCTGATTCGTGACCAGGGACCCCCAAAACCATCGGAGTCGGAAACAGTTTTACAAATTCAACAAAAGGGTCCCTCCCCCCTATGGCTTTTGATAAAATTCAAAAACTGTCACTTTAGTAAAAGCGCCCTAATTTTTCATTTAATAACAAATTTACCAATAATCATTGTAAAAATATCGATTCAATAATGTTTAGGCAAATCTATGGATTAAACATTGATAAAATCACATTTATTTTTTAAATTATTTAATTTTCTTATTTTATTTAGCAAAAAAAAAAAAAAATTCTAAAATAGAAACAATTCAACCAGTCAAAATTTTTAAATTAAATTTCGCCTTCAATTTTTGAAATAATCCAGTCAATTTTTTAAAAACATTTTGCTGACAAAGACAACTGCAAATTTTTCAGATTGGATTGATCTTCAGTTTTTGCATTGAAAATTCATTGCCCTTTATTTTATTAATAATTTTTGGCTTTTTATCACAAATTAAATGATTTGATTTCGGCAAATTTAAACATTAGAATTCTTTTTTACAGATGCAAATGCATTGTTTTATGAAAATTTTATTTTATTTTCTGATATTTTTCATTTTGTCTGAACAAATTTTTGGCGTAAATCCGCGTCAGGCAAAAGGAAAAAGCAAATCCTTGAATAAAGTTGACCAAACAGAAGAAGAAGGTAATGTTTTGACTAAATTCGGCATTTAAAATTTTTTTTTTAAATTTAATATTTTACTCATGGATAAAATCTAAATAATATTAAATATTCACGAAAAATGAAATTCTTAAGAAATTTTTAAAAATAAAATTGACATATTATAAAAAAGACAAATAAAAATATAATATATTCCTCAGATCTAAGCAATGTGCCTGATGACTATATGGAATGCCCAATTTGTTGTGAGAATGCAAATTATGATCAGCTCTGTTTCTGTGATCAGATAATGGCGGAAAGAATTTTTGGAAGCAATTCAAATAATCAACAAAAAGGCACGAGAAATTAATTAAATAATTAATATATATTTTAAATATAAATTAAAATAATTTTAAAGAGTCCCACGCCTTCTGCTTTGAATGCCTCCGGAAATACATAGAAGCGGCACATGAAGAAATGCCATTTGCACGTGGCGGTCTCGGACTGAAGTGTATGGCACTGAATTGCGAAAACCCTTTCTCTTGGCGTTACGTCTATCAATTTTTTAAATATATTTTGAAATAAAATTAATTTATTTAAGAAGAAATAAAGGCCCGACTCCCGGCGGATCAGCTCGACTCAATTCAAACATTGGAAAATCATTGTGCAGAATTTTGTGTGTTGTCAGTGGAAGGTCTATGTTTGGTTAAGTAAGTAATTTTATTTTTAATTAATTATATAATTAACAAACATTAATTTATCTGACTGTCGATTAAGGTGTCCTAATTGCAATTGTGCCATTGGGATGGAAACATCGGACACCGATAATGGCACAAATTCTGCACTTCTAAAGTTCCAATGTCCCAAATGTCAATTCGAAATGTGCCGCAAATGCAAAGCGAAATGGGATGAACAGCACAAAGATTTGACATGTGAACAGTTCGACAAACTGAAAAACTACAACAAGGATGACGAAATATTGTAATTATTGTAAATAAGAAATCATCCTTTATAATAATAATAATTGAAATGGAAAGTTTAACAATAGTAATATAATATAAATTAAATTTTGTGAAAAGTGTAAATAATTTGATTAAATAATGATTATATTTAGCGACCCATCATTAGCAGTCATCCACCAATGTGTTAAATGCAACATTAAATTTATAAAAGACCGTGGTTGCAATCATGTGATTAAATTAGAAAAACAAAAAAATAAATAATTTTTTTTAAATAATTATTTATTTATGAAATATGTAATTTTTTTTTAAATTAATTGAATCAATTCTTTTTTTAAAAACAGATGAAATGTCCCAAGTGTAAAACTCATCAATGTTACTGTTGCAGAAAGGCTACTGGAAAACGATATGCCAGACATTTTTGCGAGTATTAAATTATAATTTAAAAATCCATATTCGCTAAGTAAAGACTTATTTAAAATATTTTAATATAAGTAAATTTTAAAATATAAAATTTTGGTATAAAAATTTTTTTTTAAATTTTAATGGATTTATTTATAAAATTTCATAAACGAATAGAATAAATTATTTCTTTATATGCAAATTAATTTATAAAATTTCTTTAATTAAGCTGTGAAGACGACACATCGGAATTATTAACGAAATGTCCAAAGTGCAAAAAATGTCTTCTGAGATCGGATGTTAGCAAAGTAGAAGAGCAATATGTGCAACAAATGCAAAGCGTAACATAAAAAAAAATAAAAGAAAAAATAAGAAAAATTTTCATTTTTTAGGATTTTGAAACAGGAAAAAAAGTCATTTCGAATTTGACAAATAATTGGTTTGGCACTAATGAGAACAAAGAAAACTAAGAAGAGAGTCAAAAGAAGGAAATTAAAACGAATTTTTGCGGGGATTTCGGAGGATAATTAACAGCTGTGATTTTTTGGGGCCCTTTTTCATTTTGGCTTATTATTTAAGTGAGTTTTGTAATATTCACTTCTTTTTTTTTTTTTTTTTTTTGCAAAAATTATTCTTTGCTATAAAATTTTGTATTATGTGCAAATGAATTTTGATGTCATTGGTTTTCTTTAAATATTTACAAAAATAAAAAGTTTTATATTAATATTAAATAAATAATTTCCTCATTTTACAGTATTTATATTTATAATTTGTTCCGGTAGGTCCAGTATGCTCTAATACAGGGTTCACATTCGTCCTTGAATGTCAAGGACGTCCTGGAAAGCCTTTTCATTGAAAATTTGAAAGTATCTTTGAATTCAAGATGTCCTTGAAAATGAGCATTGAAAGAAATAATTTAAAAATTTAATTTTTGACCTTTTATACCAAATTTTTATTAACTTATTGCATTTTTGGTGTAAAATCTGGTACTAAATGCACAAAAATTCCCAAATTTTAAAAATGATCAATTTTTGAAAAGCCTATTAACAATTTCTCCCCCCCCCCATTCCCAAAAAGTCTTTCGGAAAAAGCGCCCGCAAAAGTGTTGTAAAAAGTAAAAAATGATCATCGCCATTATCTCAAAATTGCAAAATCCGCATTTTTTGGTGAAAATCTGTTAACAAAAAGCGCGTCGCAAAAAAGTGCATATGCGGTGAAATGAGGAAAATTCCGTCGAAAAATATAAATAATTTGGATAAAATTTAATCATTTTTCATTGCATATGATAAATTTTTTAGGATGTCCTTGCATTTAATGGGAACTTCCCCTTATGTCCTTGGAAACCGGTATACCCGTCCTTGGAAAGGGAGTTTGACCGACCCGAACCCTGCTCTAATAATAGCTATATATTTTAATAAAGTTTCACCTACTTTTAAGAAAATGATAACAAAAATAATAAATATTGAAAACATATTTTGGCAAAGATTTTTAGAAAAACAATTCGGATCAATTAACACCATTTTTTCGCTTAATTGCAATTAATTATCTCAATTAGGCACCAGAGTTTCCCTTTTTTTTGCCAAAAATAATTTTAAAAAATTGAAAATTATTTAAAATAATAAAGCGCCGCACAAATTTTCCCAAACATTTGAGATAAAGTGAAGTGACTTTTGCACGCATTCATATGCCCTCTTTTTTTTCATTATCTCTCCATTTTGGTACGGATCTTTCTAATCTCATGTAATTTTTTCTCATTGCTTTAGCCTTTTGGCTGCACAAACAATGCGGCAATTAGTGAGACATTGAGAGAGAAAAGAAAGAGAAACAGAACGACAGAGCGAGACATTGAGAGGGAAAAAGAAAGAGAAACAGGACGACAGAGTGAGACATTGAGAGAGAAAAAGAAAAAGAACGACAGAGCGAGACATTGAGAGAGAAAAAGAAAGAGAAACAGAACGACAGAGCGAGACATTAAGAGAGAAAAGAAAGAGAAACAGAACGACAGAGCGAGACATTGAGAGAGAAAAAGAAAGAGAAACAGAACGACAGAGCGAGACATTGAGAGAGAAAAAGAAAGAGAAACAGAACGACAGAGCGAGACATTGAAGAGAAAAGAAAGAGAAACAGAACGACAGAGCGAGACATTGAGAGAGAAAAGAAAGAGAAACAGAACGACAGAGCGAGACATTGAAGAGAAAAAGAAAGAGAAACAGAACGACAGAGCGAGACATTGAAGAGAAAAGAAAGAGAAACAGAACGACAGAGCGAGACATTGAGAGAGAAAAGAAAGAGAAACAGAACGACAGAGCGAGACATTGAAAGAAAAAAGAAAGAGAAACAGAACGACAGAGCGAGACATTGAAGAGAAAAGAAAGAGAAACAGAACGACAGAGCGAGACATTGAGAGAGAAAGAAAGAGAAACAGAACGACAGAGCGAGACATTGAGAGAGAAAAAGAAAGAAAGCGTTTGCTTAATGAGTGCGGGGGGGGGGAACTTTTTATGTCAACATTTTACCGCACTATTTAATTAGTTTTTTTTTTTAAATGTAGTACGGATGTTTAAAAAGTGGTTCTGATCTCTATGAAAGTGGTCCTGATCTCATTACCAATGCATATATAATTCAGGGGCTCCAATGGTTTTAGAAACATTAAAAGCCCTAATTGCTCCACCAAAGTTTATTTTATTGTTTAGTCAAAAAAAATAAATTTATATAGCTCTATCTTATTAAAAATGAATTGTTAATCTTTCTAAAGAAAATATATGACAGTTATCTTTTTCGCCTCTTTTAAATGGAAGCGCACACTAATTGAGCGACATTTAACAAATTAACAAATTTCCATAGACACCAACAGCAGGCAAATAATGCCGTCGTCGATTACATAGAATGTTTTTAATTTTGCATATTCAGAATTTCACAACCAATCATTGGCACGCTTTTAATTTCATATTTATTATGTCTCTATTTTTTTTTTGGTTTTAAATTTTAAAAAATAAAAGAAAATCGTTAAACATATTATCGCATAAAAAATTGTTTTGAAAACTCTAAATGTTTTTTTGGTTAATAAAAAAAGATATGGTATGTAAAAGTATAATTGAAAAAAATGAGCTAATAAAATGGGCACACTAAAATTGAAATTGGCCCATTTTTTCAATGAAAATATTGGCACGCATTCAATTTCATAATAATTAGCTCACTGTTTTTGTCTTTCAAATTTTAAAATTAATCAAAAATGTTATTACAGGGCTAATATTTTTAGGCTCAAAAACAGCCAAAATAGGTAGGCTTTAGTCCCTAAAAAACCTCAAAAATGGCACTAAAAAATGGAAAATAGGCACTAAAAAGCCTTAAATTTAGGGGTGTAAAATGACAAATTTTTTATTGAAAAAAGCAACAACATTATGCCAAATCAGTATTGAGATAATATTTTTTAAAATCAAAAATTCTTGTCAACAATAAATAAATTTTGGAGATGAGTTTTTTGAGAATTTTTCATTTCTTAGGGGGTGTATTTTTGAAAATCTTAGTGTCGATCTTAGGGGAGTATTTTCTTAAAGTTTTTGGGGTCGTTTCTTAAGGGTGTACTTTTCGTTTTTATTGCATTTTTGCTAATAAATTTTGAGCAAAACCACAAAATAGGTCAAAATAGGTTTTTTCAAAATTTTTTAGGCTCTAAAAATAAAAACCTAGAAAAAACACTTGTTTTTTGTGTGTTTTTAGCCACTGGGAGCTCAGGAAAAATAGGCAAAAACCTAAAAATATTAGCCCTAGTTATTACATAAATGAAATTATTTGAAAGCTTCGAAATGTTTTTTGATTTAAATTTCAAACAGTTTAAGATAAATAAGGTTAAGTATATAAGAAAAGTAGAACAGTTTTTGTGTAATTATGAAAAATCCTTGAATTTAAGAAGAAAAATATTGAATTGTATAATGGGCACTAATAAGCCAATTAAAGTAAAACGAGCTTACAAAAAACGACCGAAAGCTCCGAAACAATGCTTAATTTGTGAACGAATTTCACACTTCCGATATTACAATGTGCAAAGTTGCGATGGTATTTTAAAATAATAATAATAATAAAAATATTTATTTAATAAAAATTATCGGTTAATTAAATATATTTTTTATTTTTACATTTAAATTTATTTATTCACATTGTTTAAGGGTGTAAACAATTTTTCCGACGTGCAGTCAAAAGACAGCGAACGTTCAATTGTCCAAAAACAAATTCATGTGTTTTAAATTGTGGTAAAATAAATTAGAAATTAAAATTTATATATATTTTTCCAAATTATTTACTTTTATTGAAAATTTAATCAATAATTTTGAAAAGGAAAAGAAACTACAGTATGCCGTGCTTGCCGATTGGACAAATGTTTGTTGGTCGGCATGGACCCAACCCTTTTGGAAATTGAAAAAACTCCGGCACTTCACTGCTTCATCCAATGGATTTATCAGCGGCGTTTATTTCTTCTTCAACAAAAAACGAAATGTGAAAATGATGACACTGATACAGTAAGAAACTGGCCGTGATACTGTAATTTATTGTTTGTTAATTTTTGTATTTTAAGCAAATTGCACTTGATTATGCAGAAAACTATGAACCATCTTCATCTTCATCTTCATCATCATCTTCATCATCATCATCACCAATTATCCACGATGTATCTTATGAAAGTTGGTTTTATGATTTTTTTAATTACCGAAAAAGGGCTTCAAACTTTTATTTATCCGTGTAAAACTCAGGTCTTCTTTTTTAATGATTTTCAAATTTGGTTTCGTTCATTTAATTCTTTTTTTTTTTTTTACTAAAACGTCATGTTAAAAATTATAAAAAATATTTAATTTTTTAATTTTGGTCGGCGGGGCGACTGGTCGCTCCGGCGCGACTAATTGGGCGCCACCAGTTTCATAAAAAAATTAGTTTTACGGCGCCGAAAGGGCACGTCCCATAAATCATTTAAGTTGAAAATTTTAATTTAAAAAATAAATAATCAATTTTTTTAAAAATATTGAAATAATAATACATTTTTTAAGAGCACCAACCATTTACTTGGCCACCAAGAGAAATTGCTTCAAAATTATATGACAAAAGTGTGGCGATTCGTCAAACAATTCGTTTAATGCATTCGGATGAACAACAAATTCGCGAATTCATTAGTATTCGGCGTGAATTTTATGACGGATTTTTTGAAAAATTTTCAACATTAAATGACTTTTTGAAGAATGCGGAGAGTATTGTAGCCAATCCGGATAAATATACGGTAGATTTAAATTCATAAAATTAAATAATTTGATTTATATTAAATTAATGATTTTCCATCAACAGAAAGCTGTCGGTCCGCATCCTTCTCCTCATCAAATTTATATGCATGTTGCCAAGCATGGCAACTTTAGTGGCAAATATAATTTGTTGTTGTTTGAAATTGTGTCAGTGATTGACTTGTGCCGCACAATGCCACACTTCCAATGCTTAGAGCCTAATGATCGGGTAATTAAAATAAAAAGTTAATTAAATATTTAATTGCATTTTAATACACCAATTAAAATTGTATTTGACTTTAGTTATTCATAAGTAATTTTTAGGTCTAATCAATTCAATTGCGGGCTAATTAGAATCTCTTTTTGTGGATTTTGAATTTAAAAAAAAATTTACCTATTTTTAGACAATCATTAACAATTTTACCAATTAAGACTGTAGTAATTAACTTTGGTTAAATTCAGCAAGATTATTATATTTTTTGAACTTAATAAATTCATATTTAATAGAATATTTAACTTTTTACAATATTTAATAGAATAATGTTTTTAAAAAATTCCTATTAAACACACTTACACATTCAACATTCATAGTTCAATTTTGTTTTTTCTTCAACTAATTAAGTTTAAATTTTAGTCAATTATTATGCATTTTGTTGCTATCCCATTAATTGAAATGAATGAGCGTTTTTATTCATCAAAAGTCAATTCACCAATTGTCACAAGTATCCCGAACAATGCGTTTAGTCCGCTGTTTCTTTACTACAATAATCCGCGTTATTACGGGGACAAAACGTAGGATTTTTAAAATTTAAAATTCCGAAATAATTGTTAAAATTAATGGTTTAGTGTCAAAACATTGGCTGATTTATTGTACGTTAAATCAATGGAGCCATTTAACAAATTACGACTTTCTGACGAGGAATTTCTATTGCTTCGAGCATTGATTCTATCAAATTCAGGCAAGAAGAAAATCATTAAAAAAATAAAATGAGCATAATAAATTAAAAAATTTTAATTTAAAATGGATTTATATATAAAAAAACAACCAAATAACTCTAAAAAATCGTTAATAAAAAAAAAGAAAAGCTTATTAGGTTGGAAAGACTTTTTAAAAAATTGCCAAAAGAGGTAGGCCTTAGGCTCTAAAAACTTAAAAACCCCTAAAAATAGGAACTAAAAAATGGAAAAAGATTATATAAAGCCTCAAATTTAAGGATGTAAATGACAAAATTTTATTCAAAAAGCAACAAAAATTTCTGTCTCTTGCTGATCATTTCAAATTCTACCCTGTTATTCACATGAAAATGGGCTTATCGGCACATGAATTATGCTCCGACAATGGGACCCCCGATTTGATCAACAAAATTATTTTTTTAAAGTCGTTTAGCAATCACCGGCTTATCCCCTGCGGGTCGTCGCACGTTGCAGCAATGGTCCGATCATTATGCCGACTTGTTGATGTCCCATTTGCGCATTAATTATGGCAATTTGACGGCGGCACAACGTTTTGCTGAACTGGTCCATTTGCTTGAAGCGGTGCTGTTTAGCACGAAGAAGCATCACGAATTTTTGACCTATTTGGCCATGGTCACTGAACAGGACCGTTTCCATGCTGTGTTCCCGCCCATTTTTGTGCCAATGCTTTTACATGGGAAGCCCGGGTGAAAATGCCGAAGATAGATTGTCAGTTCTGAGTACAAAAAAGTGCCATGGAAAAATATCATTTTAATTCATGAATATTTAAATAAAATTCCGACATTTTCGTAGTAAATTCTCTTTTCCAAATACAGTAACCAGGATACAGTGATGAACATTGATTGGCATGTTGGAATAAAACACTATGTATATATACGCATTTACCATCAGCAGATGAATAGCTGTTTTTACAGCTTATTTATCATGAATGGATAAAGCAAATCAAATGCTCACGGTTTTTGGGCAAACAAGCACCTGTCATTTTGAATCGGGTTTCTAAGGAAGAAAAATAGTCACGATCAGGACTGCAAAATAAATGCAAAGCCAAGGGATGGGGCGAAATCGTTATTTAAAAAACCATTAATATGAAAATTTTTGATGAAAAATTATTTTAATTATGCTCGAAGCCAACCAGATTTTAATTATTGATATTTTTGATAGCCCCAAGATGTTCTCTATCAGTTTGCAAAATTTCAGAAAATTTCGTTAATTTTCAAAAAAGTTATGACTAGAGAAACTCAAAAAACTTTTTTTTTTTTTACCTTTTTTCATAACTTTTTTGTAAGTTAACAAATTTTTTTAAAAATTTTCGAACGGAGAACAATTAGAACTATCGAATAGCGAATTTGCTTCAATTTTGCTGGGGAGAAACATGAATTACGTTTAAATTTCGTTTAAATATTATTGGAAATTCATCCCGAAATGCTTGCCGATATTCCGTGCTAAAATAAAAATAAAAATATGTATAAATTTAAATTATTTTAATTTTAATTTGCCTCGTAAAATATAAAATGGGCCCATTCGATGTTGCGCCAATGTTCAACAGAATTGCAGTGATTAGTTGCCCAAACCAAGCAGTGATCGGAGAGGCAATTAAGTGATTGATCAGAGAAATAGTAAGCATACAGATTAAATAGCCTCCAATATTCACTGTGATAATGCAAGAAAGTGCTCGAAAAACTCGATGATTAATCGAATCGGCCGAGGGTAAACCTAAATTAGGGGCAATTAAAATTAATTACCTCCTTAAACATTAATTACCGGCTGATTTAAATTTGATCACCATTCCAACAAGCAAATAAATAATTAAAGTCATTATGATGATCAATAAATAAATAATGACTCGAAAGATTGGCGCAAGCTAAAATAATTATTGTTAATTTATATTGGTTTTTAAATTACCATTATAATATCGACAAAACAACCGGTGATC
>SIJG01000098.1:341051-357130 GCA_023374025.1 Heterodera schachtii | reverse complement strand
GGTTCGACGAGTTCCACTCCCAAATGCACGCCTCCGCATGCGTTTGAATGTCTGACAAATAACATTTTTTCCGACTTTTTTGTAGACTTTCAAGTTTATTACGATCATTTGTTCAATTAATAAATAGAAAAATTTGAAGTAGAAAAGAGCACATATTTTAGACAATTTTGAGATTTTTTCTTATTCGGGTGGGTCTAGGGTAGGCAAGGGGCTATATAAAGGTCGTATTCGTACTCAGCGACCCCGAAACCCCTAAAATAGACCCGTTTTCCGGCTTTTTATGAGCTTTTTAGACTTTTGGACAATTCGTGGGTTTTACTCTTTTGGACAATTCGTGGCTTGGACAAAACGTGGCTTGGACAATTCGTGGCTTGGACAATTCGTGGCTTGGACAATTCGTGGCTTGGACAATTCGTGGCTTAGACAAAACGTGGCTTGGACAAAACGTGGCTTGGACAATTCGTGGCTTGGACACTTTGTGGGGCGCCCATTTATTAGCCCAATTTCTGGGAACGGGTCGTTTCGGCGCCGCCGTTTCGGCGCCAGGGTCGTTTCGGCGCCAAAAAAATTTCTGATTTTTAAGGCCCTGCAACTTTTGAAGCAGACGAAAATGGTTAAAAATTCACAATAAAGTTGACAAAACCCAAAATGCACAAAATTATTAGATCGAAAGGGTCCGAACCTGACCACCGCCATCCCTTCAGAAGCCACAGATACGGATGGATTTTTAGGTCTTGCTGAAGTCTTAAGATCATTATGATTGTATATTCGTGATCAGCGGCTTAAATAACCTCTAAAAAAGTTTTTGGAAGATTTTGGTGAAAATTTTTCCCATTCAAAAATCAGGTGCCCCCCTTTGGTCCTGAATTTCAAAATCATTTTTATTGAAAATACTCAAGTCCAAAAAAGGGAATTGTTTTGTTTTTGTGCCGCCGTCCATTGACTTGAATTATTCCCACACTTTTCCCCCCCCCAATGCTTTTGCCCCCCCCCCCCCCCCGGCTTTTCCTTTTCCCCTCCCATTTGTCTCTCCCCCGTCCGTCGTCCATTCCTCGGCCCTTTCGTCGACGATTTATTCCCTCCGGGTATATTTTACACATTTTTTTATATTAACTAGCAAAAAACAACTAACACACTTTTTTCTTCATAATTAAAAAGCATAAATTAGAATAATAGCCTTTGGTTTAAATATGAAAACCATTATAAATGAAAAGCCCTGGAAATTGAATTTAAATTACAGTAAATCAAAAAAAAAAATTCTCCAAATTCCATTGGGTATTCATTCATTCACACAAAATGTTTCATTAGTTTGTGATATTAACTCCATTGCCTCTTCATTCCATTCTCCCGTCAAACAATCTCAATCCCCAAAAAACCTGGGGGCATCATTCAATCTCGGCACAGATGGCACAAAAACGGAAGACAAGTGGTGCCAAAAAATTAGGAGAAAAATCCGTTGGAGGAGGCAATGCCAATAGGCGCATCAGCAGCACCCCCACAAAAGCGGGGCGGGGATGGCACTGCTGCGGTGCCCTCTCCGCCCCGGGGGGCGCTCTTTTTTCCCCTTCCCACAAACAGACTCAATTTTTCGCGCCGTCAAATCCCCCGGAGGATTTGTGAGACGGGCTCGGCCGATTGGCGGCGGATTTAAATTGGGTTAATAAATGACATGGGAAAATGCCAAAAAGGGCCAAATGCCACCGCAGGTGAAACGTGTGAAAATGTTCTTAATGTTTGTTTCATTTCTCAGCTAATGTTTGTATCTTTGGTTTATCATCCAGCTAAATTTTTGCCGACTTTTTTGCTTTGTTTTATGAGTTTTGGCGATAGAAGCAATTAAATTAGTTTTTATTTTGCCAATTATTAAATGAATGAGCATTATTAATTTAGCACTTTCCAATTTTCAACAAAAAAATGTGTAAAATGAAAGGAGAGAAAAGTTGCCTCATTCCATTAAGAATTTCAGCGGTTTTCTCTCTTTGTCGCATTATTTAATGAATTTTATTTAATTGGTCCATTAAATCTTGCTATTTTTCTTTCGATTCCAAAATTCTCCAATTTCAGTTGCAAATTAAGTAATTTGGAAAAACCTCGTCTGGGCGACTGTTAAGCGAAAGTTGATGCAATTCCAATTAGCATTGGTAATTAAGCTTTTTTGGTAAATTTTAGAAAAAATTAGCTATTCAAAATGATGACAGTGATCAGCTAATCAGCAGGGTCTTTTTACATGATGTTTGCTTTATCGGTTGACTGATCACTTTTCCACCCATTTCGGACTGATCGGAAGGATTTCTTTTCATAGATTTGTTTTTTTTTGGTCTGATCAATCTTTCACTGATGTCCGTTCCGCTGATCAGGTCCCTGCACTCCAACTGCAACGTACTGCTCGCCCTCTACGCCGTTTGCTCCTGCGTCCAACAGTCCAACTTTTTGGTCCCCTTTTTCTGTTCTCTTTTCGGCCGTCCGTTCATTCCCTACGGCCATTGCTTTCTGCTCCAAATGGCGCCCATTTTCTGCTCTTTCGCCGCTTTTCCCCTCACTTCGCAAACTGATCAGGGAAAATGGGGCCGAAACAGCGAAATATTTCATCTTTTATTTTATTGGATCAAAAAGTGATCAGACCCACAGAAGAGCAAACTAAAAAAGCACAGAAAAAAAATTCAATTCTGATCGAATCCTATTTGATTGATCAGGAAAATAGCTGAAAAAGTAAGTTTGAGCTTGGATTTTTGAGTTAAATGTTGTGGCTGAGCTGTAGACCACCTGGCCAAGTGGACTACAGCTCAGCCACAACAAAAAGGAACTTCAAGTTCGACTCCTCCTGGCGGTGGATTATTTACTGATAATAATTCCATAAGGCCGCCACGGCAGCAATTGATGTGCCGATAAGCACCAGAGTAGTGCGTAAAGGGGAGGAAGTAGGTGCGGAAATCTTAGGCACTGAAAAGTCGAGCCGACAAGGTAACCAATCCTGAAGGCGCATTATGTTCGAGCCGACGAAGGTAACCAATCCAGAAGGCACATAATTGCATTTATTATTCCTTGTGACTGAGTGCTCAGTGAAGAGCAAAAACTTGAAGTTCCTTTTTGTTGTGGCTGAGCTGTAGTCCACTTGGCCAGGTGGACTACAGCTCAGCCACAACATTTAACAAAACGAATTAGCTAATATTTTGTTCTCAGAGAAGTGATTTGTGCGGTTGGCCCAAAGGTGGACGCCTCCTTCTTCACCCTTTTGATTTTGCTGATGAATTTGGCTTCAATTTGCCTTTACTTGGCCATTTGGGCCATTGTCAAATCCGACAACAAATTCTCCAATTTCCAAAGTGAGTTTTTGCCTATTCTTTACATTTTGAATGCAAAATTGTTGAATCGTTGGTTCGCTGTCTGTTCGTTCTGCTACTGCTCGAACTGTTTGGCTGGGGTCTAAGCATTTCTCTTCGGCTCACTCTTACGCCCATTTTTGGCCTTTTGTCCAACTCTTTCAACGGCTAATTGCACAATTAGGCTAATTATTTTCATATTTTTTTAAGCATTGAGCACCGCGACGCGCTAAAGGCACAGTTTTCACTGTGGAAGTGTACGAATTGTGCTATTAAAAGAATTTCGCCGACAGACTCGAGCTAAGCGATGCCAGGGGGGTGGGGAAGGAAAAGCATCAAAAATGAGAAGTGAAAAAACCATCAGTCAAATGATTTTATATTTTATTTTAAAATATTTTGTCGAATTTTAATTTTGTTAGTTTTCGAAATCCATAAATCTTTGCTTTGGAAAATGGCTTTCGCTTTCAGTTTTGGTTCTATTGACTAAAATGTCGGGTTCGATTCAACAAGCTCGCTAACGCTAATTTTTAGCCAAACATTATTCATTTAAGTAATTATGATTTCAAATCAATCCAAACATGTCTCTTTTACGGTGGATTTTCGAAAAAGGACGAACAAATAAGGCATGTTTTTCAAAAAACCCTTAAGAACTTCAACAAGATTAGCCGCTTAAAAAACAGTTACGGAGCGTATGTATGAGTTTTTTCAACATTTATTTTCATAAATATATGTGCATTTTGTAAAACAACAGACAGAATAAACATTTGAAATGTACAATAGTGACACGACATGGCAATAATAGCGTACAATACGAAGGCATAATTAAGTGGCACAGATTCTCTTATTTTATTGGGAAAACAATTTATGAAATATGATTTATCAATTCTCCTCTTCTTCGCGTGCCTTTCTCTGCTTGAATTGCCTCCTCCTCACAACGATTTGGTACTCAATTCGGCGGATGCAACGGCAGAAGACAATTCCCTGAAAACAAAGAAAAGATTTCGTACGAATCGCACACTTTTCCCCCGCCCGCCGTCCATTAATTAATTAACTCACCCAATTTCGTTGTCGTTGAAGCCAATGTGTACCAAATTGCCAGGAACATCGTCCGTAGCCTTCGCAATGCGCCGCCAAGCGTCAAGCTGATCATTAGTGGAATCCATCGGGAAGCGTACAAGCAACACTTTCGTTTGAAATTCTTCGCCATCATTCTCCGCTCTGAAAATGTGACTTGACATGGTCAGTAGTTCTTGCGTCTGGTGGTTCTCCATTTGGCCACGATCCGAGAAGCTGAAGGGCAACAACGAGATGACCATGTAATTGACCGGGAACGGAGCCGTGTTGAAAGACTGAAATTTGGGGAAGTGAATGATTAATTAGCACGGAGAGAAATGAAAAATGGTAGTGGATTTGAGCGATTCACCAACAGCACCACCTTGCACAAGTTGTTCACAAAGTTGGCCCATTTGTCCTTCTTCCATTTGTTCAGCTTCAGTGACACCGGTCCGTGCCCTTCCTCGCGAGGTGAGTGAACCCACGTGTACAATTCACGGCATGTCGTGTCAACAACAACATTCGCTTCATCGACATCACCGTCAGCAGACGGACACTCGGGCAGCATTTGCGTGTTGATTCGGTGCAGGCCGGCACAGTCGAACAGCACGGTGGGCGACACGTGTTTACGGAGCATGGCCAAGTCACACTTCTTCAGGTACAGAGTGCTGATCCCATTCTGCAACAGTGGCCAAATGTGTTGAGCCATCACTTTCCAACTGCGATATTCCGTGAAGAAAGTGGAGAATTCCAGCGCAATGTTTTCGGTGAGGAGACGGCGAATTGTGTGCAGAAAATTGACGACCTCTTCGTTGATGTACCTGCAGCAGAAAAGAGGTAAAGTTAGACAAAATGAATTTGGGAAAGCAAATGACGACCGACCAAATGGAGATTGATCGGAAGCCGACGACACTGTCCGGCAACGGAGTGGTGGGCAGTGGCAACGTGCTGAAGACGGAGCCGTCCATTGATGTCATGATTTCTGCGCCCGATTCTTCCGTCAGCCGCTCACAGATGTGAAACTCGCCGAAGCACCACTTCCGCTGCTTGAAATGTTTGTCCGCCAAAGCGTTGAACCGAACATTGACCAGCGCCAACTTCATGCCGACGTCTCCACGATTGATCCATGCCAATGTGTCCAACCAAACGACGTCGTCGCAGACATTGCTGGAAAAAGGAATCAATTAACATCATCATCATCTTTACAAAGATGATTAAGCTCGCTTTCCCACATTTGGCCCATGCGTCGCTGCTGTTGTTGTTGTTGTTGCTGCTGATGATGATGATAAATAATGAATGAATGAATGGTGTTGTCACTGTGTGCCGTTTGACTGGTGCGTCGTTGCGCTCACTTCTGCGTCGGTTGTTTCGACTGCTTTGGTCGTTGCCGAACAATGGTGGGAAGTGAAATGAAATGAAATGAATAAGAGTGAGGACAACGAAAGAATTTGGTTGCTTTTATACTAATAAAGTAAGTTTTTCGTCTGAAAATTTTGCAGTGCTCAGCAATTGAAATTTTGGGTACTTATGCAATTTACAGACCATAAAAAATAAAATTATTTTTTAGATCATATAAATAATTTCTAAGGGGTTTTCGGGGTCGCTAATCACGAATCTAAGATTTATAATTATTTCACCCGCAGTTTTTGAACTTAATGTTAAATTATTCAAAAAGCCAAAATAATAAATATTAATTTATAAAAATTAATATGATATTAATAGGGTTCGAAGTTGTATGCACTAAAAAATGCCAAATATGCGCATAAAATATGCACTAAAAATCCCCCAAATATGCCCTAAAAACCCAAAAATTGCCCAAATATGCACTAAAATATGCCTTAAAAACAGCCAAAAAATGGCTTTTAACTTTTAAAAAAATGCCAAAAATTGTGTATAAATTAAGAATTGACTTTGAAATCACCACAACAAGGGCTAAGGAGCATTTTTTATTCAATTGCAAAAATATTGAATTTCCAAATATTAAAATTTTTTATATGTTAAAATAAAAAAAATTTTCCAAAAATTTCTCACAAAAAGTTAAAAATTTTTCGATTTTTAAGGGTGTATTTTTTTTTAATTCCAAAAAAGTCAATCCTTAGGGGTGTATTTTTCGTCTTTTTCACATTTTTCTTGTGAAAATTTCCAAAAAATTGCCAAAATATGCTCTAAAAATGCAAAAATGGCAAAATATGCATTTATTCTCGAAAACCCCCAAAATATGCTTTTATATGCACTAAAAACCTTCACCAAACCAAAAAATTTTAACGTAGAAATGCTATTTTTGAGCCCCTTTCTTCATAGCATATGCGCAGAAAAAATATGCAAAATCATACAACTTCGAACCCTAGATATTAACAAATATGCGCTGTAAGAATAAACTACCAAACAATTGATCAAAGAAAAAGAATTAATATGTAAATTGAAAAATTAAATGATATTTCAAAAATTGTAAGGACTTACTTCTAGGGCTGGTCGGGACCGGGAATTTTGGGGTTGAAAAACCGGGATTTTTTGGCTGGGAAAACCGGGAAAAACCCGGGAATTTCCCGGTCCCGGTCAAAATTTGTCAAAACCGGGACTGGGTACTCAGTCGTACCGTTTTTTCAGTACCAGTCCCGGTCCCGACCAGCCCTACTTACTTACTTCTCACAAACATAGATGGATGAGACCTGCGACAATAGGCGATTTTTCATAATAAAATTTCATAGATAATAAAAATGTTTCAAAATATTACATAATTTCAATTTTTATAAGCAATGATTTATGATTAATATGATTTTTTGCTTTAATAGACTATATATACTAATGGACGATTATATAACGAATTTTGGTCCGCTCTCTGTCCAATTTCATAATTTCCAAAAACAATTTTAATAAATTTTATTTTAATTACACACTGATTAATGTTTTAAAAGTATGCTTGGGTGGAATAAGCAGAGGGGGTGAGAAAATTGAATGGGCTAACTAATTAAATTATGGATCTTTAATATTTGATTTCATATTTTTTCGTATAACATTAATTTCAGTCGGCCATTGCTGAGCAGAGGGAGAACTGTGCTTTGTGCATGCGCAGCGTGACTGAACGGACTGAACAAGTTGGACGATGTGGACACAAGCTCCATTACGTGTGTTTAATGCGAATGCTTCGCACCGCAAATGAATGCCCAAATTGTGGAGAGACGATTGACGACACGGAGGATGAAGATGAATGAACGATTGTGATGATGAAGATTTGATGATGATGAATGAACGATGCGATGATGAAGCATTACTGTTTTTATGAGTCCAATCAATCTCAGTTTCTTTTCAAAAATTTTATGCTGTAAAATTCAATTTATGCGTTGGTCTGAAATTAATCGACAGCAATATGTATTTATAAGACTTTTGCTTGAATAAAAATGTTTAACAATTCTTGTGTTTTGGTTCAATCTTGAGCTAGTAAATAGGTACGTCAAATTACAACACTGAAAGTTAAAAGCATTGCACACGATTAGCGATAGTGAGAAAACGGCATTGTTTTACTTTGTGGGCCGCTGAAAATCCACGAGTTCGGAAAATTGGTATTGTCCAAATTAATCGTCATTGAATAAAGCATGAGGTATATTTTGGACATTTTCGCATTTATTGTGCATTAGGTTCCAATTTTGACAAAAATATTTTGGCATTTTTCCGTATTTTTACAATTATTTTTCGAAACGACAGTTAAAATTTAGTATTTAGGACAAAAATTTTTCAAATAAACAAAAAACAATTTTTCTTCTCGCACTAAAAAACAAAAACCATTTCAAGGTTTTCTAGAACTTATTAAAAAAAATAAATTTTAAGAGGATGAATCTTAATGAAAATTTTCCAATTTCTAGTGGTTAGTTAAAAAATTTCTGACGATTCTTAGGGGGGACTTTTCCATTTTATTAGAAGGTTTTCAAAAATACTGAAAAGACATGAAAAGGGTAACAAACGTTAAAAAGGCAAATACGTGCCCGGCAATATCACCAAAAATTGGCATAAATTGTACTCAAACCTCAAAAAATTTTTTTTTTCATTTTTGGTCAAATTTTCAATAATGTTTAAAGGGGCCCGGCAGTTGTGATAGCTGCCGCCTAAAAATATTTTGAAATTTTAATGCAATAGAAAAAATTTTACGCCAAAAAGCATTGAAATTTGTGCAGTTATGTTCCAATTTTTGACAACTTCCGGGTCTTGCCTATTATTTTTCATTTTCTTTTAGCCTTTTAATTATTTTGTCATCACATATATATATATATATAAATATATATAAAAATACTAATAAATTATTAAAATTGTTGGCATTTATTTATTTATTTTTTTGTCTCTGATTTTTGCATTTCGACTCGTAAATTTGGACGTATTCCGCCACTTCATTGCTTCCGTCGGACCCATTGTTGTCATTCCGAAGGGTTTCGTTCAGTTGCTGAAATCGGTTGTACCTTTGGCTGTTGAATTGGTGCTGTTGAAATCTGCTGATGGGAACGGACGAACCTAAATTTAAATAAATCCAAATTTTAAAATTGCATTTTAATAATTAACCATTTTAATAAATTTATTTTAAATTACACACTGATTAATTCGAAAAAGCACAAAATTTAATTGCCAAAAATTATAGGACGAACCTAAATTTGAAATGAATCCAAATTTTAAATTGCATTTTAATAATTAACCATTTTAATAAATTTTATTTTAAATACACACTGATTAATTCGAAAAAGCACAAAATTAATTGCCAAAAATTATAGGACGAACCTAAATTTGAAATGAATCCTTGCTAAAAATCGAAAAATGCAAAAAAAAAAAAAGGAAAAATGGCAAAATATTTTTGTCAAAATTCGAACCTAATGCACAATAAATGCGAAAATGTGCCAAAGATACCTAATTCTTTATTCAATGACGATTAATTTGGACAATACCAATTTTCCGAACTCGTGGATTTTCAGCGGCCCACAAAGTAAAATAATGCCGTTTTCTCACTATCGCTAATCGTGCGCAATGCTTTTAACTTTCAGTGTTGTAATTTGACGTACCTATTTATCTGTGAATGATAAAATTTATTGGGTTTTCACTGCTTATATACGCGTCGGTCCATCCCAAAGTTTGGCGGTATTACCTTTTTTAATTAATACCATGTGATTTTAATGACCTGGGCTGTCAAAAATATGCATGAAAAATGGCAAAGTATGCGCATAAATATGCAAAGAAAGTCGTGAAAATTAGTTGTGCAAAAAATTAAAAAATATTCCTCATAAATTTTATCGTTTTTTTTTTTTGCAAATTCAAATCAAAATTTTCTCAAGAGTTTCGGCAGGGAAGCTCACTGTTGACCCATTCGAGCATCAATTCAGATTTGCATTTCATTTTAGGCATAATCAAATTTTTCCCAAGGCATATTCAAATCGGAAAATATTTGACGAAAAATGGCAAAATATACATGAAACATACAGAAAAATATGCATAAAACCCAAAAAATGCAAAAATATATAAAGAAAAGTCCCAACTTTTATCCGCAAATACCAAAAAGAAAGTGTTTTTCCTACTATTTAGTTTGCCAAATGCAAATTCGATCTACATATGTATTTCTTAATAATTTACATCAAAACCACCAAATTTTAATTATTTTTTTTTGGGCCATAATCCGAAACATCAAAAACCCGAAGTTTCCGAATCCAAAACCGAAGTTTCCCCCACCTTTTGCCGAATTAGATTTTCGAGACTAGCCAGACTAAAGCAATTATTCGAATTTGCTTCCGCCGTTGAAGTTGTAAAAAATAATTTTGTGAATTTTTAGCTAAAAATTACTGCACTCACTTCCTGATAGAGTTGGCTTTAGCCGAATTAGCTTCCGAGATTATAATAAATTGGCTTATTTTTAAAACAAAATTGAAAATTTGAATTTTCCATTCATTTCGCGCACTGTCTGTCCCCTTCTCTTTCTTTGCCCATTCCATTTATTTCTCCTTCCAATTTTATGCATTATTATTTATTTTTATTTGCCTTAATTCTTAGCCCATTCATTCATTCGTTCGTTCGTCCGCCGATGGTCGGTCATTTGACCCTTTTAAGGCGGGGGGGGGGGGCAATTGGGGGTAATGGGGGAATGATCGGCGGAACCATCGCCGCCACCACCACCACCACAGCACTTCACAATTAATCCAAAGACCAAACTGACAATGAGCAAATGGACGGGCACAAACACTACAAAAATTGTTGGTCCAATGCCACCACCGTCGTCGCGAAGTTTCAACGCATTTTGAAATTCGGTGCCGCAACGCTTAAAATGGTGTATGCCATTGTGCCATTTAAGCATTTAACGAACAAAAAGAATTGATATATTCTATTTTTAGGTAATTTTAGAGTCTATTTTTAGGTAAAAGTCTCTATTTTTGCTCTTTGTTATGCCAAATAAGCATTTTCTTACTCGACAAAATTTCTCAACTACACGACTACCGCTATTAATAAAAAAACCTATTTTTAATTGTCCTTCTCGCCTAAAGTAGCTTGCCTAATTAGCATTTTGCACAAAAATTTTTTTTGCATAATTTTATTTTTAACGACACTTTTTGCACAATCGTAAATAATGGGTGTCCAATATTTTCCTTAATTATTTTGTGATTTTTTTAAATTTGTTTTGATAATAATATTTTCTAATAGAATTGGCTGCTGCTGCTGCTTCGGCATATGCTCTGCAGCATTGCCATGCCATTGTTGATGAATTCATAATCATAATTATTGGTGTTTCTTTGTGCCATTGTTTTGGTCGGTGCCAACTTTGGGTGGCCTTTTCTCTATTTTATGGCACAATTTTTTAAAATAAAAAATCGAATTACTAAACTTTTAGACTCAAAAATTTAGCAATTTTTTATTGCCTTTGGTGTTTCTCGACTTTAATAATCAAATATTAAAACTCAAATTAGACGAATTGTTGGATTGAAATGAGGCACAATTTTAAACTTTGAATTCCTTAGATTCGCGTTTAAATTTAATTTCCTTCAAATCCATCAGTGCCTGACTTTGGCACATCATTAGTTTTCTGGCATAATCAGAAAAATTTGCATAAGCAACCGTTAAAAGAAAATAATTTTTGGATTCATTTTTACTTGCTTAAAAGTTTAAGTAATAGCTTATTCATTAAAAAAACATTCTTTTAAAAGCTTTTAGAATGGTTTAATTTATTTGTTTCTAAATTATTTCAGTTTTATTTTTTATGCTAAAAGAAAGTGAAAAATAATAGGCAAGACCCGGAAGGATTCAAAAATTGGAACATAACTGCACAATAAATGCCAGCATTTCCAAAGATACCTCATTCTTAATTGATTACACTAGCACAATTGCAAAGAGAAGCATTTCAATGCTTTTTGGCGTATAACTTTTTATACTGAAGAAAAAGTCACCCCTAACCCAAATTTTTTTTAGAAAATACGGCCCTAAGAATTGAAAAAAATTTTCTCAAAAATTGACATAAAATATAATTTCGAATATTTACGAAATAATGGAAAAATTTATATTGTAAAAAATAATTTATATAATTAATTGAAGCAAACATTTTATTCTCTAAAAACACTCAAATTTATTTTTTAATATAGCCACCCCCAGGGAGATAAAAGAATTAAATTTTTTTTTTAATTTAATAAAATGTAATTAATTCTAAATTGAAATTCGTTTATTGTTTAATAAACATAAAAAATAATACGGATTACTTCCTTTAATACAGTGATAAAATAAAACTAAAATATCTCTTGTAATGCGAAAATTGCGGTTTTTTCTATATTTTAATTTGTGAAAACTCCTTTCAGAACGGAGTACTGAATTTTTTCTGAAAATCGAAAATTTCCAAAACTTCTGATTGCTAAAATCTCGACCAATTTCATGTCCTATTTTACAATGAATTTTTTGCATTCGTTTCATGCTTTTTTGGATTTTTTTGTGACTTTTTGCAGTTTTTATGACCTTTTTAGTCGACTTTTTGGAGATTTTTCGTGATTTAAATTCACAGCCCTAGTCAATAAAATAAGTCGAAAAATAATCCCCTGGTCTCCATTTATCCTCCAGTCTCTAATTATCCCCCCTTTCTGAGTAGGTTGAAAAATAATCCCCCATGGGAAGAATTAGAGAAAATACGGTAATTGCTTCTGAACAAAGTTATATAAATTCCGTTATATAATTTATAAACATTTAAAATTTTAAAATCCTGAAAAGCAATGAGCCAACGATATCCTTAATAATTCTCTATTTTTTTTTTTTGCTTTCCTACCCCTTGGCGGATTTAAGCCATAATGGCGGAATTAAAAACGACATAGCACCGAATTTTTTTGCCATTTTATTTTTTCTACACTAAAATGCGTATTTTTCCTTCTCTCTCTCTCTCTCTGTCTCTAATCTCACTTTCTTTGCACCATCTCTGGTATCTCTAGCTGCTCTCTCTCTCTCTATCCCTCTACTATCACTCTCTTTCTCTAAACTTACTTTCTATGCATCAATCTCTGCTATCTCTCGCTGCTCTCTCTCTCCCTCTTTCTCTATTCTTACTTTCTTTGCACACGTCTCTGCTATTTCTCGCAGCTCTCCCTCTCTTTCCCTTTACTAGTTCTTTTCTTTCTTTCTCTAATCTTACTTACGCTCTCTCTCGCTACTTTCTCACTCTCTCCTTCCCTTTCCGTTGATGTATTCAATTGAAACGACGCGCGCATTCCGTCTCCTCTCCCAGCCCCACCCCCCCCCCCCCCATTAATCAATGATTCATTGTTTGCGAAGCGTTATTCGCAAATGCACGCCTTTACCACCGCACCGATACGCGATCTGCCAACTGTGAGGCTTTAGTCTTATTTTTGTGATTTTTTGAGAGGTCGATGAGGCTAATTTCAAAATGATACTTTTTGTGTTTTTCTGGGAAAAAGCCTCACCAATGTTTCTGACAAAAAATGCTGAAAGCAGTCATGGATAGTGAGAAATACACATTTGGTATTTTTACTGATTTTTAACATTGAAAAAACTAAATGGAATCCTAAAAATTTAGCCTCATCGAATTTATCTCAAAATCACAAAATGAAGTATGCAACTAATGTTTAGGCGTCCATTCAGTGACCTCAGTTTTTGTGGCCATAACTTTTCTTTGGTCAAAACACGCATTCTTGGTGTCAAACACAGTCTTGGAAATTAAGCACTAAGAAAAAAAAACTGACAAAACACGAAAAACAGTTTTTTTTTCGAGTTCATTTGTGAATAAATTTTTCATATGTTGCTTTTAGCCAAAATTCGTTATTAGACTTTGAGCTTTCGAATGATACAAAGAATGTAGGGCCTTGACCAAACATTAGAGCCAAATTAACCAGTTTTCTAATTAGTTTTCTCGCGTTTTCATTTTATTAGGCTCAATGAAAACCACAAGGGGACGTCTCTTTTTTAATTGCTTAATTGCTTTAAATTTCAGGTCCAATGATGAAACTTTATTGACCAATTATGTTTTAGCAAAAAGAAAATCAAAAAATTGCCAATTAAAGCGACGCCCCCCGTGTTTTTTTTCAGCGGCCCACTAAAATAATGCCTTTTTCTCCCTCCCGTTAACAGTGCTTTTGACTTTCAGTGTTATATTGACTACCTAATTTCAAACAAACTATTTTCAGCATTTACAAATTTACTCATCTCCAAATGAACACGCATATAATTCATACACAATGGGATCGGATCACTCCTTTATGAGCTCAATCAAATCTTCAGTTCTTATGCTTAATTTTTTCCAAAATTGAATTTTCGAACAAAAATTTCCACCGAAAAGAAACTTAAGATTGATTGGACTTATAAAAAACAGTAAATGCTTCTACATCGCATCGCCCATTCATCATCATCAACGAAAAGTCATCATCGCATCGCCCATTCATATCGCATCGTTCATTCGTCGTCGTCCTCCTCCGCGTTGACGAACGTGGATCCACAATTTGGGCATTCATTTGCGGTATGGAGCATTCGCATCAAACACACGTAATGGAGCTTGTGTGCACATTGGCCAACGCGCTCAGTTCGTTCAGTCACGCTGCTCATGCACAAAGCACACTTCTCCCTCTGCTCAGCAATGACCGACTGAAATTTAATGTTTTAGGAAAAATAATGACTAATTTGTTAAACGCTTTTTCTTTTCTCACCCGTGCTGCACGCCCAACCGCTGCTCGTTCGCTTGCCGCCTGCCTTCTCGCTTGTTTGGCCTGGCCGCACGTGCGCGTGCAAGTGCTTTCCGCTGTGCTGCAGAAAGCATCGAATTTTGCTGACTGCTGCTGACAATAATTTAGGAAATTTTTTATGTGAATGACAAGATTGTTGCAAATTTCACTGCTTATATACGCATCAATACGTCGTTCTACACTTTTGCGGTACTTTTTCCGACAAAAAGAACATATAAATAGCGGAACTCAACCAATATTTTCTTCACTTTATTAGAGTTGATATGGACTTTATTTTCATTTTAATGTGTCAATACCATTAATATCTTAAATTATACTATTGGAACATAATATATATAAAAAATAACTAAAAAACTAAAATAGATATATGTATATCATAATACTCGTCGAAACACAAATATCCGTTTTATGTTATGGCCAATTTAAGAGCAACTTCTTCGGTTTATTAAATTCTTTTCGCCTAATTGGTATGATGATGTGCTTTTAATGACTTGATGATTTTTAAATATTTTTTTTCGAATATTTACGTATTTCAGGATTTTATACATATTTTCGGCACATATTTTGGACTTTTTAGACATTTTTTAAAATTTCATTTCTTTATCAGGAAATTTTTATTAAATGTCACAAAAAATCCAAAACCGCGATTTTTTTAAATATTTTTTAGAATTTATAGAAATTTCTATGAAATGTTTTAATTACATATTTGGTACATATTTATTTGTGTTTTTTGTACAAATTTCTTACATTTTTTTATTTTATTTACAAATTTTAAGACGATGGCAAATCCCATCAAAAAATGGCCAGATAACAAAATACTATCCTACTGATCGGATGTGAATTTGATATATAATATTGACAGAAAAAACGTTTTCCAGAAGAAATTCAATTTTTGTCAGGCCCTCTGATCGGGGTTTTTGTAGCCGATCAGAAGGCTTGTCTCCGTCATTGCCAATGTGTTCATGCTGTTTATGTACGAAGAGCGCACTTACTAATCCGAAATGGGCTGAATTGTGCACCCAAATTTGAGCCAATCGTCCATTTTGGGTATCAGGTGGCATTTTAATTAAATTTTTAAATTTTTTGACAATCAGATGGCATTTTAATTAAATTTTTTCCATTTTTTTAAATTTTTTTGGCATATTTTTTAGATTTATATGACTTTTGTGCTGCTTGTCATTCCGCTCGTTACAATGACTGTTCTGTAAGTTGAAGAATTCTCGAAAAACCAATTCAGTTTTAACATATTTCAAAATGTTTGTACAGATACGCAAATGTAATTGGCACTTTGAAAGGCGGCATTCGAATTGACGTGTTGACATTGGAAGTTGAAAGTACAAACAAATAAATAAATAAATTAAATAAAATAATTATGAGACAAAAAAGCAATTAAATTTGGAAAAATAAATGTTTTTTTTAAGGCAACACCAACAACAATTCAATTGCGTATGAAAATGGCACAAATTCGGCGAGAATTTTCGACGAAATAAATACGCCGACGCCGACGGACAGTTAAAAATTG
>SIJG01000098.1:313512-337324 GCA_023374025.1 Heterodera schachtii | reverse complement strand
TTGTGATAAAACTG
The DNA here is from genome assembly GCA_023374025.1 of Heterodera schachtii. Taxonomy (NCBI): domain Eukaryota; kingdom Metazoa; phylum Nematoda; class Chromadorea; order Rhabditida; family Heteroderidae; genus Heterodera; species Heterodera schachtii. The sequence goes on along the minus strand of SIJG01000098.1, from coordinate 337,310 downwards.
TCCTTATTTTTTTTATTAAAAGCTAAAAATGTCCTGTTTTTAAGTAATAATAATAATTTAAATTGCGAGAAATAAAACTGCAAAATATGTGATTATGTTTTTTTATTATAAATATCTTAATATAAATTTGACTCTTGTGATAAAACTGTCCTTATTTTTTTTATTAAAAGCTAAAAATGTCCTGTTTTTAAGTAATAATAATAATTTAAATTGCGAGAAATAAAACTGCAAAATATGTGATTATGTTTTTTTATTATAAATATCTTAATATAAATTTGACTCTTGTGATAAAACTGTCCTTATTTTTTTTATTAAAAGCTAAAAATGTCCTGTTTTTAAGTAATAATAATAATTTAAATTGCGAGAAATAAAACTGCAAAATATGTGATTATGTTTTTTTATTATAAATATCTTAATATAAATTTGACTCTTGTGATAAAACTGTCCTTATTTTTTTTATTAAAAGCTAAAAATGTCCTGTTTTTAAGTAATAATAATAATTTAACTTGCGAGAAATAAAACTGCAAAATATGTGATTATGTTTTTTTATTATAAATATCTTAATATAAATTTGACACTTGTGATAAAACTGTCCTTATTTTTTTTATTAAAAGCTAAAAATGTCCTGTTTTTAAGTAATAATATATCTTTAGATTTTGCAATATCCAATCAGACGAAATTAATAAATTGATTAAACTTGATGAATAAATTTAACATTAACCTATTTTATTTATAATATATTCAAATAACAATATTCATTTATCGTTTCATTTTTATTTATAATAATCACAAAAAAATATGAAATTGTGCCTAATATTCGCTTTAATTGTATTTTTCATCATCCTAATTAATTACAATTATGTTGGACCAGAAAAAAATAAATTGAAACAAAAGTCATTTGATGAAATATTTGGAGAAAAATGGGAAGAAAAAGAAGAAAAACAACGAAATGAACAGAAAAAAAGAGAAATAATTAGAAAATATTATAAAATAAAAGAGAAAATAAAGGAAAAAGGAAGAAAATACGCAAAAAAAGAATGGAATAAAATTAATTCAAAAATAGCGAAAAAATACGGGACAAATAGCACTTATATTAAAAAATGGATTAAAGAATTTGGTTTAGGCCTATATAAATACAAAACAAAAAGTGATGAGGAAAAAATTGAAATTATACAAAAATTTATTGAAATGACCAAAGAATATAAACAAAAAGAAAATATTCTTTAAAAGAATGGCAACAAAATTATGACGAAATTTGTAAGAAAATCGGAATATGTTATAGAACAATTATGAGATGGAAGAAACAATTTGGCATTAGAAGTAAAAGAATAACAGAGGAAGAAAAAAAGGAAAAAATTAAAAAATATTGGAAAATTAAGAAAAAAACACCCAAAAATGAGTGAAAAGGAAATTGCAAAAATGATGAAAATTGATAAAAATAGCATTTTAAATTGGAAGAAACAATTTGGAGAAGAATATTTCAGAACATAGTTAAAGAAGAGTGATTTTTGATTATGTTTTTCAATTTAAATAGTCTTTCGGGTGCCTTTTTAAATTAATTAAATATCTTTCGGTTTGCCCTAATTTTTATCGTTTTGATTTTATTTATATTTTCCCTGATTTTGTTATAAAAAGTTTAAACTTTTATTAGAAATGTCAGTGTTTGATTTAACCGCTATACCAAAATGTCAAAGATTAATCTGCAAAAAAAATTTATAACGAATTTTCTTATCCCATCTTTTTGCGTAATATCTTTTAATGTATAATGCAGAAGGAAAACAAAGTTTTTCAATAATATTTTTAAAATAATAAATTCTGTGTTTGTGAAACATTTATTAATGGGACTGTTACATTTAAAAATTTTTTTTTTGCATTTAAATTTAATTATTTGTCCTATTTGGAGTTCGTCCTAACACCGTTGAAATCGTGCAAATTTTGCTTGACTCACAATTAAATTTGATAGTAGAAAAATGCATACTTGAGGTCGAAATTGGACACTATTGGATATGATAAAAAAAATTAATTAAAAATAAATAAACAAAAATTTTGGTTTTGTGTAAAAATATTTTAATTTTAATTTGACTATATATTTTTTAAGCCTAATAAAATGTAAAAATATTGTTGTTAAAACGTTTCTTTTAGATAGGGTTACCATTCTTGTGCAATTTTTGTACATTGACTAATCATCGTGCCTACTGATTGCCTAATCCTACTCTAAATGCCTCAATTCGACTCCCGGCAAATTGGACACCGAAAATTAGACACTAGAAAATTGGCACTATTAGATATAAAAAATAAATTATTAAAAATATTAACACTATTTATTTTGGCATAAAGATTTTTATTTTAATTTGCACATATGTTTTTTATGAGCATAATAAAATGAAAAATAAATATTGTTATTATTTTTTTTAACATCAGCAAAAGAAAGCCCATATCACAAATATTTGCTCCGTAAATGTTTCGACTGCATATATTACATTCAATCATCATCATTAATATTTAAAATAAATTTCATTAAATTTTGAAAATATACGCAGTAATAATTTATCGGTTGATCAAATTATAAAACCAAGTAATAATAATTAATCGCTTGATCAAGTTATTCTCTCTGATCATTTTCTCATTCCCATTACAGTATGTCGGGGTGCTGGTTTGGCCAAATTACAATATGAAGACAAGGCCAGCAATGGCCACGGCCAAAGCTAACAATTCATTACCGCCTTCACCTTGCGGACCCTTCCAACAAAATCCGCGGGTGTCGCCCTTATTGTATGCGACGCATTTGTACCCTTCGCCTTCGCACGGGTTACTGTCAGTTGTACATCCTTAACCAAAAATGCAATAAATACGGTAGAATCCTGATCTTGAATTCTCAAATACATAAAAAATTTACGGTAATAATTAATTTTTGGCTTTAATAATATTTGTAATATTATGATCACCAAATTTTCCAGGAAATACCTTACTTAATGGCTTCTTACATGCAAAATTTCTAAAACCGTGCACCTATAAATTTTTAAAAAGCACAACAAAATAAAAATTTTGTCGTAAAATTTTAAGTTTAATTAATGCGCGGATATTTGTAAAAATTTTGAATGTATGAAATTTTTTGAAATTTTTCAGGCTGATAGCCCTTATATGAAGGTATTTTCCAGCAAAATTTTGAAGCCATTCTGACAAACACTAAATTAACAAAAAATCAATATTTTAAACTTTGTGAAATTTTATGCCTAAAACTGTCTGGTCTCTACTTATTATACTCATGAAATAAATTAATTATTATTAGGGTTGTAAATTATATGGATTAACATATTTTTTCTGCGCATATGCTATGAAGAAAGGGGCTCAAAAATAGCATTTCTGCGTTAAAATTTTTTGGTTTGGTGAAGGTCTTTAGTCCATATAAATCCATATTTTGGGGGTTTTCGGAAATAAATCCATATTTCGGCCATTTTTGGCAAATTTTCAGAAGAAAATGCAAGAAAAGGGAAAAATACACCCCTAAAGATTGATTTTTTTGAAATTTTTAAAAATTACAGCCCAAAAAATCTGAAAAATTTGAATTTTCGTCGTCGTTTTGGCATTTTTAATAAATATTTTCACCATTTTTGCGAACCTTTCTTTTTTTAAATAAGAATTTTTTTGAAATTTTGGCAAACTTGGAAATATTTTTTATACGATGGACACAATAAAAAATTTTTGCATTTTTATGTTTTAAATCCATTTTTTGGTTGTTTATTGTTTTTTTAAGTTTATTTAAGCAAATATTGAATTGATACACTTTTTTTGGAATTTTTGAGGGTTTAAAACACATATTTTGGCAGTTTTTAGTCCATATTTTGGTCCATATTTGGCCATTTTTGAGCTTTTTAGTCCATATTTCGTGCTTTTTTAGTCCATATTTTATGTCCATATTTTGGGTTTTTTAGTCCATATAATTTGACAACCCTAATTATTATCTTTATACTGTAACTTTTTTTACCGTACCTTCGCCACGTTTCTTTGTCGCCCCAATGTCCACCGGCACATTGCCCTTGTACTTGTCCGATTTCCATCCTTCAATTTTGCACTCCGCATATTCACTGGTGTACACTTTGTTGCAGCAGTTTTTGAAGGTGCAACTTTGACAGTTTTCGCATACCGTACCCACACCGTTCTCATCACCGTCTTTGTCTTTGCACACTCCGTCCAATTGGCATTCAACGGCCGCATTTGAATGATCCTATAATTTGGCGTTTTATTCGGGTGGACTTTTGTGCACCGGAACGGGTGTTTTATTATATTTATAAATCATTAAAATTTAATAAAAATCATAAAAATTAACATTTTCAAATTTTAATTCAAAGCAATATTTAATTTTTGGTTATTATTGAAAGCGTAAAGCATTTTTATTAGTTATAACTTAATTTATTAAAAACAAGATTTTTTGAGAACCTAACGAAATTTTCGAAATTTTCCAGTCTAAAAGAGAAAATAGGCTTTCAAACGATCTCAAAACTTTGCTGATGTTTTTTTTTTCAAAAGAAGAGCTTTTCTATACGTTTTTCCTGAGTTACACATTAAAGGATAGGATTTATTATACAGAAAAATTTTCACAATTTCACTGCCTAAAATTTTTAGAGTTTTTTTTTCTGAAATATTTTCCAATTTTAATACCTATCATTGATCAGAATAAATCCCATCCTAATTTTGGCATTTTTGACCAACAAATACAGACAAAATATTTTAATGGCTAAAAATTCAAATCCTTAAAATGGAAGGAAAATTTAATAAATTACTCACTATAAAAAGTTGCATTAATGCAATGGCAGTGAAAATGTTGAAGAATAAAGTTAAGTTCATTTTATGATTCTATCAAAAAAAAAAATTAGTGATAAAAATAATTTAAATTAAATTAAATTTTAATGATAATTTAAGTGATAAATTAAAGTATTATGTATTATTTAGATAGTAGACGTGATTAAATTCCGCACAAGTTTTGTACACAAAGAGATTTATCTGCGGTGGATAATCAAAACATTTTCTCAAATGAAATTTAAAGACGAAACAATTCCGTTAATTAACTTGTTGTGACCAATAAAGACGCAATTAATCGCACAATTAATTATCGTGATCTTCAATGGACTAAATTTGCGCAAATTTTCAAAACAAAAGCATGAATTAATAAAAATTTTATTAACACTTTCTGACACCGAGCAAAATTACATTAAAGCGGTAATTATTGTGCAAAATAAAAGATAATTAGGGTCGACACCGTCGGGAAAAGTTTGTTAGAATTGTCAACAGAATTCGCCGGAGGGAGATGAATAGCCGGAAAATTGTTTAGATTGTCGCGATCACGGCTCAGCGCAACCGCGGCAAAAATAAAAAATTTAATTTAGTGGGGGTCGGGGCGGGAGGTTTCAAAGTAAAAAAAAAGGGGACGGCACAAATGGGAAGAAAATGGGAGAAATGTGAACGGCACAAATGTGGTGCAAAAATGGGGATCGCACGCAAATATGTGGAAACTTCGGAGGGAACCGGGAAGAGTATGGCGCAAAAGAACAACTCGGAACAAACGCCACGAAGGCACGAAAGAGTGGCACAACGAGGATGGTCAAGGGCACGACGGGATGGCACGGCACGTCAGGGTGCATGATCGAGCGGCTCAGGATGGGCGGTCAATGGCATGACGGAGCGGAACCGGCAGGGGAGGGACTCAGGGAAAAAAGGGGAAAGGCGGAGGAGACGAATGCTCCTCAAGGGCAGTTGGTGAATTGAATTTGTGGAAGTTGTGTCCCTCTTTTTATACGGCTTTTTCCGTTCAAAGTACTTTACAATTTCCCTTTTTTAATTAAAAATTGTTTTTATTATTGTACCCATTTGGTTTTGCCATTTTCCATTTTTTGTTTGCTTTTATTTATATAATTTCTTCAAATTTTTGTTAGTGTAAATTTTCGAATAATTTTGGAATTTGTAAGGCATTTGACTTAATTTTAATATATACTTAATTTCTATAAATTAATTTTTTATATTCAAATTGAAATTTGAAGGGCCAAAAGATCATTCTGGCGCTAATTTTACTTTTATGTTCAAACTGCATAGAATGGCTTGTTTAACTGTGACTTGTTTTTTGCTTGTTTTATAATTTGAAAACTTGGTTTTGTCCTAAGGTCCGAATTTGGCGCGTCCGGGGTTCGGATTGTTCGAAACGGATGTAATATTCGTGATCAGCTACCTCGAAAAACTCAGGAAAGATGTTTTACATAACTTTTTTCAATCTGAGACTGATTTTTTGATAAATTTGGAACTTTGAGAATAAGTTTAAACTAAAAAAAACAAGAAAAAAATGAATTTTTATGCTGAAATACAGATGAAGAAGAAGATGATGGTAATGAGTAGGGCTCGAAATTGTATGAATTATTTTTTTTTTTTTTTTTGCAATTTTAGAATTAATTTTGTTCAATTCTTTTGCTGAATATTTTTTACATTTGGCTTTGACGTTAATAAAGTTAAATTTCTCATTTAATTCAAAAAGATCATCTCATTAACATAAAAATATGGAAAATAAAATTTTATAAAACAATTTGGAGAGGAAATATTTCGGAAAAGAGTGGGTTTAAATCAGGGCTCGGATCTGTTCTTATTTCTAAGAAATGTTCTGATTTTGGGCTATTGTTCTTATTTTGTTCTTATTTCTTAAAATTATTCAAAAAGCTTGAAATTTTATGGCGAAATGTCATTATTTATTTGTTTTAATCAGATCCTGTTAATTGTCACACGATTTTTTTTTGGTTTTCACATTTTACCTTTAGCACTGCACTCACTAACAATGGCACCGCCCAAACGAAAAAGCTTTTTCAAAACTGAATATGCCAAGGAATTCCAGGGCATCTCACAGAGCAAAGCAGGAGACGAATACGCGCACTGCATTGCATGCAATTTTGACATTTCTTTGTTGTCAATTGGGAAATTGGCCATTCCGCTTCATCAGAAGACGGAAAAAACACAAAAAAGCAGGGAAAGCTGCAAATTCCGCCTTGGCAATCACGGCATTCATGCCAAGCAAATCGGCACCAACGAATTTGGACCGTCAATGAACACTCATGGGCCCACGCGCTGGACCACACTGCTGTTGGTGGTGAACAAAATTTTGCATCTTTGGGACATTTTTGCCGACTATTTTACAAGCGATGGCCCTCTAATTTTGCGCAACTTTTTTGCTTCCAATTCTGCCAAAACAGTGGTCACTTTTCTCAGTGTGATTTTGCCGATATTCAATCACTTCGATCGAATAAATTGTAAAAATAACTGATTTGAAGCAATTTTGCGAAATGTTCTTATTTTTGACACTAAAATCTTATTTTTTGGCCTTGATGTTCTTATTTTGAAAAATTTTCGATCCGAGCCATGGTTTAAATGCGTGATTTGTTATAGTACTTTTATTTGAAAATTTTTCTTTTTTAAATTATTATAATATTCAAAATGCAATTTGTATAAATTTATTTTAATTAGAATGCTTTTTTGTAGTTTTGATTTAAAAACACGCGCCAAAACAATGGCTAAGGATTTTTTTTAAGATAAAATTTAAATAGGCAATTTCGAATTTTTAAAAAAAACAAAATTTAATTTTTTACAAAACCAAATTTTTTCCAAAAATTCTTACAAAAGGCTCAAAACTTTTTAATTTTTAAGGGTGTATTTCTTTTTAATTCCCAAAAATTCGATCCATAGGGTGTGTATTTTTCGCCTTTTTTTTTTGCGTTTTTCTTGTGAAAATTTCCAAAGAATGGCCGAAATATGCTCTAAAAATGCAAAAATGGCAAAATCATTTGGATCAGCAACCAGTGAATAAAAAATTTTTTGCTCATTTTTGGCTGAAAATTATGTCACTATTCGTCATTATTAGGACTTTCATTTTTTTGTCACTATTTTGGCATTTTTTGTCGCTAAAAATCCTCGACCTACTCATTACCATCATCTTCCTCTTCGTCTGTGTTTCAGCATAAGAAAATGCTTTTCCGGTTTTTTATTTTAAACTCATTCCCAAAGTTTGAATTTTAATCAAAAAATCAGTCATAGAATTATGACAATAAAAGATGGATTGATCGATTGGTACACTGGTGGAAAAAAGTCTTTGAACAAATTTAAAAAACTATTTCAAAAGGCTCTTAAAATCTAAATAATTCATGCATGCTTATCTTTTGATGCTGAACAAAAAGTCCTTTATTGATTAGATCACTCCTTCATAGTGATCGCGACACCCTAAAATACACTGAAAATCGGGAAATTTTCGAGAAAAAAAAAATTCCTAGGGGGTTGGGAAAATTTTTCTAGTGAAAATGAGTAGGACCCATTGGAAAGAGCACAAAATTCTCTTCCGAATTGTCCTTTGAATGGTGGGTCTACAGCTAATACCCGCTGAGATAGAGGTGGGGTCAAAATTGGACAACTCAAAAATGACTGATTTCTACAGGATTTCAAGGTAAACTGGTCAAAAATTGATCTTTTTTTGTGATTAATTTTTCAACCTAGTATAACTTTTATGTACAAGTCGTAGACCCACTAGTGTAAAAGATTTTTTTCCGCCATTACTTTGACCATCTCTCACTTCGTTAACCCTATCACCTTCATTTTGGTGGTGATATGAAGCCGATCTATTGGACTAATAAATACATAAACAATTGCCCACAATTTTCATTTAATTAGCGGTTTATAAACCAATATAAAAAATTGCTTGTTTTATGTAAAATCGTTCCTGAGGTTTTTGAAGTTAAATGATCACGAATATGACACCCGTTTCGACCAACTCGAACCCCTGACCCGAATTCGAACCTAGGACAAAACTTCAAATTTAAGAATTTCACATTTTTATTCTAAATTGATTAAAACTAGCAATAAGAAACAGGTTATGCAACAGCAAAAATGAGCAATTTTATACAGATTCGAACATAAAGTAAAATTTGAATTTTCGACTTTTTATTCGACTTCGGGTTCGACACCCCAAATAATATTTTTAAATTTCTAAGCACAAACAAATAAATCACTGTTCTTCTTCTTCTGCTGTTCTCTGAAACATTTATTCTCCAACTTTTTTTCTTCCATTTTGAAATGGTATCTTTTTTAAATTAAATATTTTAATATTTTATTGATAAATTTATTAAAATATTAATTAAAATTTAATGTCTCCTAAGAATGAATAATAATTTCTTCTCACATTTGGCTTTCCATCTCAAAATGTTCAGCAGAAGTATTAATCATTTTAGCAATTTTCTGATCATTCATTTTGGAGTTCCTTTTTTGTTGCCAATAAATTAACAATTTTTCCATTTTTCCTTCATTCGAGATTATTTTTAGGCTAATTCCAATTTTTTTTTTCTATTTTCTAATCATAAATTAAAAAAATTCACGGAAAATTTGATAGGATTTAATTAATTAATTCGTTTTTTTTTACATATTTATGCCATTTAAAAAATAATAAAATAAAATTTTATGTAAATTTAAATAAAAGATCTCAACAAATCAAATTATTGCTTCTTAATAATTAAAAAAATTCGTACACTTTTAAAAATGAAGATTTATTTATCACAATTGTTTCTTCCATTTCTTAATTGTTCCATAGTTAACTCCAATTTTCTTACAAATTTCGGCATAATTTTGTTGCCATTCTTTTGCTGAATATTTTCTTTTTTGTTTATATTCATTTGTCATTTCAATGAATTTTTGAATAATTTCTAATTGTTCTTCATCAGTTATTGATTTGTATTTATATAGGCCAAATTGTTTGATCCATTTATAAATATATTTTTGATTTGTCCCCAAATTTTTCGCGATTTTCGAATTAATTTATTCCATTCTTTTGATGATAATTAAAATGATAAATAGGCAGAATTTCATTTCTTCGTAATGATATTTGTCTAAAAGAGAACATAAAAAAGTGCGCTGTTTAATAAACGAATAATCCTTTATTTTTATTGAATACTTTTTTTTCTTTCAAAATTATGAAAAAACATTTAAATGAATTATTTAAAAATGATTGAATTACTGAATGAAATGACCTATATCTATTTCTCATTAATATATTTATTTATTTTATTTTTTTATCATAATGTTTTTTAAATATATTGGTTTTATTTTATTGAAAAAATTAACTTCATTAGCGTCATAATTGTTTTTTTTCATTAAATTTTTTTCGTTATTATGATTTTGAAAATTAAAATAAGAAAATATTATGTAAAAATATAATTTTATAAAATAAAAAAAAAAGTTCATAATTATTAATGTAAATTTTGATGATCGTGTATTTTAGAATTTATAAAGGAAAAACAAAATAATTTCATGAATATTCATTTTTTTAAATTTGAATTTTTTCTATTTTATTTTTTTGCCGAAAATTTTTTATATTTATTATATTAAAATATCTTTATTTTTGTCGAAAATTTTTTCTATATAGCTACAGCATTATTTTTTCTTCTTTTAAATTTAAAATTATTTATTGTTAAAATGGTACCCCATCCAATTTGGGAAATTGGCTTATATGCAAGGAGCAAGGAGAACGAGAAAACTGCAGAATGTGTTAAGTGTAAGCCCTAATACAACAAATACCAATTCAAGCTTTCCGATGGCAGTATTACCTCTTTTCTTCGTCATCTTAGAAGCGACAAGCACAAAAATTCCGAATACAAGAACAAATTTGACGAAATTATGAAGACTCAAACAAGAACTGGCAAAAAGACTGAAGTGAACACCGGAAAAATTGACAATTTCGTTCTGTGTATTAGTATGAATAGTTTGTAACTTTGATCAACAATCAACAATTTCAAGCATTGTGCACATTTGAACAAAGGAAATTTGAATTGACTTTGCAAGATGACGATTGGCGACTGCTTACTTCATGGAGATGCTCTTGGCACCTTTGGAAGAAGCATCACTTTATTTTTGCAGATCACCGCTTTCATCTCAAATACCATTTGCAAAGGCATTGCTTTCGCAAATAAGAGTGATTGACCTTCGGGTGCTATGTGAAAACGGATATTTACAAGGAATTACTGAAGTTGAAGAATTGCGCTTAAAGCTGTTGGTTGGACTTGAGGAAAGATTCTGTAATTTGGAGAATAAAAAGTATAATTTTTTAAATTCTTTTTTTTTTGGAATATTTTTGAGGTTGCATACCATTTCAAATTTCTTGGACCCGCGGTAAAAACATTTCTTTGCAAACAGTGATCATTTCAAATTAAAGTGCATATCTTGGGTCTTAAATTATCATTTAAATCTAAAGTGCGCATCTTAGAGTTTTAAATTATCTAAAAACTAAACCGCCAGCAGATGAAATTGTCCCATTCCGAATCTTCATTAATTCGTGCCACCATTTAATCGTACAATTTAATTTTCATTTAGAAATTTTAATTCATTATAAATTATAGCATTAAACTATACAAATCTATTAAAATATAACAGATATGCAGGTAAAAAATGCTTTAAAAATGCGTAAAATCGTTCATAAGGTGTGAAATAAATTAAAACGGAATTCAACAAACTTTGTTTAGTTAATTTTTTTCTTATTTTAATTGAATTATCCTAACACAAGCAAAAAATAAATAAAAACAATAAATGTTTAATTAATTTTTTTTAATATTATTTTCATTTATAATTTGTCAAATGATTTCCAGAACATTACTCTACTCATTTCCGAAATAATTGAATGGAAAAATTTAGCAATAAAATTCTATTATACTGATCAAATTATCAAATTGAGCGTTGAGAAAAAAACGGAAAATTAAAATAACATTCTATAGTTTTCATCAACTCAGCTTTTACTTTTTTAAAACAATATTAATTAATGAATGATCCAAATTTAAAGCTAAATTTTAATACCGCCCAATAAAATATAAACAAAAATTCCTTATCAATTAAAAGTTAACGTAACCGTAAAGCTTAGATGTTCCTTGATTAAATTGCTATTATTAATTAAATGTTATTGGATATTAATAATTAATTTAATCAGGAGAGTAGAAATTTTAATTGGGAATTATTTCATTCAAATAAATATGTTTGGTATCTTTTTGGAGATCAGTAGAAGAATAATGTTTTAGGAAATATTGACATATGAAACCAGCAATATTCATTTCTTTTAAATTTAGAAGTTCTTCTATTTGATTTTTTTGTCGAAATATTTTTTTATATTAATTACATTTAAAAATTTTATTTATTTTTATAGAAAAATTTTTTATATTGTGAGAAAATGAAATTTATCTTATTATTTATTTTAATATTATTTTTCATCATCAAATTTGATCAAATTGGATCAGTGAATAAAAAACTGCAACAAAAAACATTTGATGAAATATTTGGAGAGAAAAATTGGAAGAAAAAGAAGGAGAAAAAGAATTGTTCAAAAATATTATAAAATAAAAGAAAAATAAAGCAAAAAAGAAAATATTCAAAAAAAGAATGGCGCCAAAATTATGCCGAAATTTGTAAGAAAATCGAAGTAAGCCATAGAACAATTACCAATGGAAGAAGGAATTTGGCATTCGCTGTAAAATAACTGAGAAAGAAAAAATGGAAAAAATGAACATTTATTGGCAAACAAAAAAAGAAAATCCAAAAATAAGTTCAAAGAAATTGCAAAAACATTGAGAATTCACCGAGATAGCATTTTAAGATGGAAGAAACAATTTAAAGAATAAGAAATTATTGTTCTGATGTCATAAAAAATCACTTGACTGGAATTTTTGAAAAAAAGTTCACCTGTTGATAATAATAGCGAAGCATTTTTTTGGGATTTGTCCATTTATTTTTTTTTAAATAGAATTTATTTGTAATGGATTTATAATTGAATAAACATTTTGGAAAGAAATTTGTGAGGATTGATAAACGGATTATTTTCTTTAAGAAAAATGTAATATTAATATGAATTCATATATTAAGGTCAGTGAAATGAAAGGCGGCCCCTTTCTAATTTTTGTAATCTCCCGCCCTAATGACTTAACTTATTAAACGGTGCTGGAACGTTCGTCAAAAACCATCAAAATGGGCGTTCGTCAATGAGTAAAGAACTAATCAACCCCAAAAAATTCAGTGTTATTTATTTTCTGCCAAATGAGCAGTAGTGCCGAGTTATGACGTGCCAAAGTTTTTAGTTAAAGAAACGAAATAATTATTGTAAACTTTTGGTGTGTTCATTTATCTAGAGGCACTGTGTTGGTCACAACTTTTTGGGGTCCCAAGTTCGTATCCTATATGTGCAAATTAATTTTTTATTTTTGTGCTTTTTATTGCAAAGTCAATTTTCAAAAAGTATTTATGAAACAATTATTTTTATTTTATTCCATTAAGAATCAAAAATTACATTTACAAAAAATGCAATAAATACCATGACGAATTTAAAAAATATATTTTGTCTAATGTTTTAATAGAGGATTTTACGCCCTAAAATGAATAAAAATAAATTAAAAATAAAATTTTGTATTATAACAAGTTTTTGATAATTGACTTGGCATAAAAATGCAAAAATAAAAATCAAAGAATCAATTTTCAGTAGTGGATACGAACCTTGGGCTTAAACAACGCTGACTAGCGAACTACCGATAAACCAATAGATGTTGTGCTGACGCACAAATAAGTATTTCTTTTATTTAATCATTTAAAATTTTGGCATTTTTTATCTCGGCACAGGGGTCCATTTGGCAGAAATTGAAAACATTTTCCTTAAGAACCCAGAGGTGCTCTATCTAGCCAAAAAATTTCATTCCGTACGAATAACGGAAATTTACAACTTAATATTTAAACGCAAACCAGTAAAGGTGTACGGGTGGCGATTAGGAGATTCACTAGCATCATGACTCCACGTACGAAAGCGGTGACATTTCATACGTTTCGTGCCGTCCGGACCCACAAGTAGAGGGCAGTTCCTCACAAACTGCTCTTCTTTGGAACAGTGCCAACATCCTTCCCGCTTGCGTGCCGCGCCCGCAAAACGGCGGATCTCTCGGCATTTTGCTTTTATTTCATCAGTACGAGACATAATTGCTATATAAAAGGTAATTTTATTAGTAGTTTGACTTGTCAACATTAAGCATATATTATATACCGCACTTTTACTTGTACAGACAGAATTTATTGATACAATAGAGAATTTTTTTTAAAAGAATTTATTCAAAACAGAAGTATTTGGTTATTCGTACCCACAGAAAATTCAACATAAAAATCCTCAACTTTCTTCAAATCTACCTGATTCATAGTCGTATATATTTTGACAGTGCAATGAGCTATACGGAACCACAGATTCTACATTTAGAACTAGACGTGCCTAAATACAAGAAATACACTGTGTTAAATAGATCAAAAAATTTATAACATGCTGTGAATACGGACAATCCTTGGTCAAGTGTTTCCCCCCGCAAAAAGCGCAGCGCTCTTGGAATTTTTAGTAATGTGCTGCGAGAGAGCCGCAAATAGAGCTGAGTGCTGAAAAAATGAATGTTTAGCATAAGTTTTTAAAAGCTTTATGTTTGGTTAGTTAAGTCAATCATAGGTTTTGTGATCGCATCCGCAATGAGGACAGCGCAACTTCTGCATTTCTTCGAGGCAATCCCCTTCATGGAACTTGCCGCACAATTTATAATGATTTGCATACCCTAAAAATATTAGAATTATAGAAAACGTAAATGAGAAAAAAACCTACCCATATGTTCATCGGTTATTTCGACGCATTTTGCAGTTTTCCCATGAACGTACCCATTCACATTGCGAATTTATTTCGCCGACCAAAAAGACACTTGTCAGATTCATGAGGCTCTCCACAGTGATCGCACTTTGGGTCTTTAATATTTAACGAGTAGGCTCCATTCACAAGCGCGGACCCGAACAGTTGTTGCATCCCGCTTAATGTAAAGACACTCAACGTCAATATGGCCGGAACCCCCGCATTTAAAGCACTTTGGGTTTGCCTCCCGCTTAAAAAAAAAGATAAACTGTTTGCGCCTTATTTGTGAAGCTCGGGTTGAAGGATCCTGTAATGGTTCTGTAGGATACAGTCCATGCAACCGTATCTGATCCTTAAGATTAAAAAATAATACCAAAACAAGCCACAAAAAATCCTTTTTGCGGCAAACCATGAGTCAAAAAACCCTGTTTTTCGGGCCCTTGAGACAGCCAATGCCCGGCGGACCCACAATTTGCATATTTTCGCTCTTTCCGGTAAGAAAAGATTAATAACGGTGACGTTCTGGCATTGGGACATTGGGGTTTCCAATTTGGGAAAGCAATTGGGGAACATTGGACAAAAATGGCATTAAAATAAAAAACGAATCTTTTCTTTATTTTGATCACCATCGACTCGTTCTATTTATTTGTCAACCTTCGAGAATTAGTGCCTTGTAAGATAATTCTAAATGAATTTAGGGCGGGCATTTATGTAACATTTTGCTGATGGCTCTTATCGGTACCAGCTGAAGCCCTACCATTTGTCCGTTGCAAATGTGTCGCTGCTGTTTCTAAAATATTTTAATTTAATGTTTTTTTTTTGACTAACGCCCATTTAATGGGTTTTGTTTCAAAAAATTCGTCAACTTACAGAAAGATATAACCTGATAAACACAAAAAACCATGTCTTTTGAACATATTTGGTCATAACTTTCTTGAAACTTAACGAAACTTTTTGAATTTATGCAGGATAATAGAAAACAATTAGGGCTATCGAATGATATTTTATATTTAAAAATTGTAATTACCGAAAATGCATTTCTGATTGTGCTTTAATTATCGGAAACGCATTTTTTAATTTTTTACAATTCTAAATTTCCGAAATTTTGTTATTTTAAAATTGTAATTTCAGGAAAATCGAAAATTCGAAGATTATTATTAATAGAGCAGGGAAATTATATGCACATAGAAAAGTAAAATATACGCATAAAACAAGCAGCAAAAATTGCAAATATGCACATAAAAAAAAAAATATTCAACTAGATTTTAATCCAATTGAGGGCAAATTTTTTCAAAAATTATTTATTTTTAAAAATCACGAAAAATATAACAATAAATTTTTTGTGTGTTTCAGGCCTTCCCCAGACACAGTTTTTTTTTTTCTAATTTTTTATTAAAATTTATCCAATTTTTTCTTATAATTATCACATTTAAATCCTTCAAAATTTCTTTTCAAATCGTTTTCCATTTAGAAATGTTCGTTCAACCAATGTTCATCATTTTTAACAATTTCCTTGTCATACATTTTTGGATTTTCTCTTTTTACTACCAATACTTTTTCATTTCTGACTCTTTCTTTCTCCGTTAAATATTTTTTATCTAATTCAAAATTGCTTCTTCCATCTGTTAATTGTTCTTTCGTTAACTCCAATTTTCTTACAAATTTCTGCATAGTTTTGTTGGCATTCTTTTCTTGAATATTTTCTTTTTTCTTTATATTCTTTTGACATTTCATTGAATTTTTTTAACAATTTCTATTTTTTGTTCATCAGTTGTTGATTTATAGCATTTCTTTTGATTAAGCCCTAATTCTTTAATCCATTTTTGAATATAATTACTATTTGTCCCCAATTTTTTCGCAATTTTCGAATTAATTTTAAGCCATTCTTTTGATGAATATTTTATTCCTTTTTGCTTAATTTTCTCTTTTATTTTATAATATTTTTCAATAATTTCTCTTTTTTCTTCCAATTTTTGTTCATCTTTTTCTTCCCATTTTTCTCCAAATATTTCATCAAATGTTTTTTGTTTCAACTTTTCCTTTTTGCTTCAACATAATTAATTTTTATTAAGACGATCAAAAATAAAAGTAAAGAAAATATTAGGTGCAATTTCATTTTAATGACGCAATATTTCTAAAAATTAAATTTAAAGCATTAAAATGAATTTATTATTTATACATATATAATTAATAATTTTCTCATATTATACAATTAATATTTCGCCATAATTTTGTTGCCATTCTTTTCTTGAATATGTTCTTCCTTTTTGTTTAAATTGGTTTTTAATTTCAATAAATTTTTGCACAATTTCAAATTTTTATTCATCAATTTTTTGATTTGTATGTTTTGATTTTTTGAATACACTGTGTTAAAAATATTGGAATGATAAAAAACGTATATGAGAAAAACCTACCCATATATTCATCGTTATTTCGACGCATTTTGCAGTTTTCCCATGAACGTACCCACACATTGCGAATTTATATCGCGGACCAAAAAGACACTTGTCAGATTCATGAGGCCCTCCACAGTGATCGCAGGCTTTAATATTTAACGAGTAGGCTCCAATCATTTTAGAGCTGTTCAGTGTACTGTTTTCTGAGCGGCGAAAGTGCTGCCCAGCGGCCCCCCCATGAGTGCCAAATGCATACATGCGTCTACGATCTCGATCAACACCGGCATAAGATGGAAATGTTCTGCGTGCCGGGAATTATGTATCCTTGCGCGGACCCCAACAGTTGTAGCATCCCGCTTAATGTAACCCGTGCAAAAAAAAATTAAGAAAAAATACCACGAGAACTGGATTGCCCAAGTTGAACCCTAATAGACACTCATCGTCAATATGGCCGGAACCCCCGCAGTTAAAGCACTTTGGGTTTGCCTTCCGCTTAAAAAACATTGATTTATAGTTAACAAATCAAAAACACCTTGAGACAATTCTTAACTTTGTGTGGTAAGCCGCAATGGTCACATACAATTGGCTGTCCCGGTCTACCCTTTGGTGGAGCACGAATCCCCTTGGTAAACTGTTTGCGCCTTATTTGTGAAGCTCGGGTTGAAGGATCCTGTAGTGGTTCTGTAGGATACGGTCCATGGAATCTTATCTGATCCTTAAGATTAAAAAATAATACCAAAATAAGCCACAAAAATCTTTTTTTTTTTGCTGAAAACCATGAGTCAAAAATACCTGTTTTTCGGGGCATTGCGACAGCCAAGCGCGGCGGACGCACAACTTGCTCATTTGCGCTCTTTCCGGTAAGAAAAGTCGTCCTCTTTTTTTGGTAGTTGATTGAGACCGCACCCTCTGTAGTGAAGTTGTTTCTGTCCTGCTAACATGATAATCATTATTATGAATATAAATTTGTATATTTCTTATTGAAACACGGCTTTTTGTGTCGGAAATGGCATCATCGTACCAACTTTAGCTGCTGCTGTCACTTCCTTTGCTTTCATGGTCGTTGGACCCACTGTTTTGTTTGTTGCCTTCCTTATTATGCTTCTCACCATTGCAAACTAAAAAGTTTATTTTAATTGAAAGAGTAAGTGATTTAAACCCAAGGATAAAAGAAAGAACGCGGAAAAAAACAATGGAGCAACAATGGACATTAAAAAAATAACTAAAAATAAATTTTGCGTCTCTGCGTTTTGTTCGATGAGAGTACAGACAGTGAAAAAAGAGAGTGTACTGCCTGCTTTCTATGCTTACAGAGAAGGAAGTCGCAGGCAAGGACTGGGAAAGGAAAAGGAAGGACGCCAGCAGAGAAAGCAGACAGTACACTCTCTCCTTTCGCTGTCTGAGCTCTCACTGTAAAAAATACAGAGATGCAAATCTTTAATTAAAAATTTTTTTATGTTTATTGTGTCTCTGTTCTTTATAAACTTTATTCTTTTTTTGTTGCGCTTTAATTTTATAAACTTTTTTCTTTGATTGCGCTTCAATTTATTTTTCTTTAATGTTTAAGATAGTTTAAAATTGCTAATGACTCTCATTCATCAATTTGCTTTCAGAAATGTTTAAAATGGCTAATGACTCTCATTCATCAAATGCGCTTTCAGAAACTTTGTGGGGCTCCGCGTTATTAAGCATCACCGTGGACACTAGATGCATTAATGAAAAGCTGAACAACCTGCAATTGGCATTGAGGGTTCGACTGGAAATTTTGGCATGGTCAGCGAGCTTCATCAGACAGTTCAGAGTTTGCAAGCCCTTTCTTCAAGAGTAATAATTTAGAAAATATTATAATTTCGTGAGTAATCATTATTTTAAATATTGAATTTCTTCTATTTTATTTTTTTGTTGAAGACATCTTTTTATATTTATTACCAGGAACGGATTTATTTATGCTAAAAAAAAATCAAATATGTACATATATATGTGCCAAAAACCATCAAAATATGTGCTAAAACACAAAAAGACCAAAATATGACCCAAAAAATAAAAAAAAAAACTGCTCAAAAATATTTCTCAAAAAATCTCATTTTATCAATTAGGCTAGCATAAATACAAACTAAATCATTTCAATGCTTTTATTTGGCCAAGAATTTGAGTGTCAAATAAGACACTTTGTAAAAAAACTTTTTAAAATACCTAATCTTTTTTATTAGCAAAAACCCCAAAATATATTTTTGTATGTGCTAAAAACTCGCTCTGTTTGGAAGGAAAACAAGAAAAAATGATGTTTTTGAGCTTTTTAAAGATAGCATATGCGCAAAAAAAAAATATTTAAAAACATATAAATCCGTCCCTGTTGATTATTGAAATTTTTTTGTTTTTAAAGAAAACAAATTTTAAATATTGTGAGAAAATGAAATTTTTTATTTCATTATTTTTTATTTTATTTTTAATCGTCAAAATTGTCCAAATTAGAGCAGAACATAAAAACTGCAGCAAAAAACATTTGTTGAAATATTTGGAGAAAAATGGGAAGAAAAAGAAGAAAAAGAAAGAAATGAAAAGAAAAAAAGAGAAATAATTGAAAAATATTATAAAATAAAAGAGAAAATAAAGCAAAAAGGAAGAAAATATTCAAAAAAATAATGGGAAAAGATTGAAATGAAAATAGCGAAAAAAATTATATTTATAAATGGAGCAAAGCATAGGGCTTAATAAAAAATAAATAAATGTTACCAAATCAAAAAGTGATGACAATTTGGATTTAGCAGTAAACGAATAAAAGAGAAAGAAAAAATTTAAAAAATGAAAATTTATTAGGAAATAAAAGAGAAAATCCAAAAATGAGTGACAAGGAAATTGCAAAAATTTTAAAAATTAATAGAACAAGCATTTCAACTTGGAAGAAACAATTTGGGGACGAAAAGCATAAAAATTATAAAACACTTGAAAATGAGCAAATACGATTCATTAATTCTTCTGTTCTTCTCCTCATTTTTGGGTCATCGTTTTGCCGTAATTATTTCGTGGAATGAAATCCCGGAATTTCACTCGGATTGGATTCCAAGACAAAAATCTCGTTTATTCAAATCACAGCTATTTATTTTATATGATTTGTTTTTTATTACTTGAAAATTAGAAAATTTATAAAATTTTGGCATAATATTTTTCTGCTCTGAATTTATCATAGAAAAATAATGCAATATAATTGTTAAGAAAAAAAGACCATTAATGATGCTAATTAATTTGTTTTTTCAATATAACCAATCTATTTCAAAAATTCCAATATTTTAAATGATTTTTATGGAATCAAAACTTCTCAAAATTGTTTCACCCAATTTTTTACACTTTTTCTATTAATTTTCAAAATTTTTGCAATTACATGAACACTCATTTTTGATGAAACTTATTCATTTTTCTATTTTTTCACCCTCCGTTATTCTTTTTTTTCACCAACAATTTACAAAATAATATGGAATTTTTAACCAAATTTGCTTTAAACATGAAAAATTGGGTTTGTTCCAATTTACCCGGTCTCGGATCACAGGACCCTGATTTAGAAGGATATTGTACTGTCCATTCTGTGGTGATTAGTCGAGCATTTTATTGTAACTGTTTTATTTACATGAATCTGACCGAATAAATTTTGTCGTACAATAATTATTTTAATAATCCAAAACTAAAGATTAAATTCATTGCAAAAATGTTTAATCAAATTTAATGATTAAAAATTTTAAATATAAAATTTTTTCTTTTTATTCTGCTGTTCTCTGAAACATTTCTTCTCCAAATTGTTTCTTCAATATTTGAATGCTATTTTTACTAATTTTCATCATTTTGGCAATTTTTCTTTCACTTATTTTTGGGATTTCCTTTTTTATTCGCCAATATTTTTTCATTTTCTCCATTTTTTGTTCCTCCGTCATTCTTTTACAACTAATGCCAAATTGTTTTTTCCATTTGTTAATTGTACCTTGGCTTACTCCAATTTTCTTACAAATTTCTTTATAATTTTGGTTCCATTCGTTTTTTGAGTGTTTTCTTTTTTGCTTAAATTCACTTTTCATTGCAATAAATTTTTGCACAATTTCAAATTTTGTTCATCTCTTTTTGATTTATAGCATTTGTAAATTTTTTGATTTAGTCTTAATTCTTTAATCCATTGATAAATTTTCATTCGATATATTCCCAATTTTTTCGCTATTTTTCTTTCAATTTTTCCCCATTCTTTTGCTGAATATTTTCTTCCTTTTTCCTTTATTTTCTCTTTTATTTTATAATATTTTTGAATTATTTCTCTTTTTTCTTCCAAATTTTCTTCTTCTTTTTCTTCCCATTTTTCTCCAAATATTTGATCAAATGATTTCTGATTCAACTTTTTATTTGTTGATTCAATTGGATTAATTAGGGAAATTAAAAATAAAATTAAACAAAATATTTGTAATAATTTCATCGTCATTTGTGATTTATCGTCCATAAAAAAAAAGACTGAAATTTTTAATGTTGAGGAAATTATTATTTATTTCACAAATAATATGATGACGATAAATAGCAAATAGTCAATGTTATTAAAATTTTTTAATCAAAAACAATTATGACGTAAATAAAATCCAATTTTTGCATTCGAATAAATTTATTACAAAAAAACATCCCTCTCATTTAACATAAAAATATATGGAAAATGAAAGAAATATTTATATTATTTTTTTTAATAAATTCATTTTTCGGGAAATACAAAAAGTCCATTTTTATAAAAGAAAAAACTGATCTCTCGTTTAAATAAAAATGAAAATTTTTTATATTATTCTAATCTGAAGTAATACATAAAATGACGAAAGACGTAATAAATAACATTTATATAAAAAAAAATTAAAATAACCAAAATAAAAGTGATAATGCAATTTAAAAATTTAAAATCTGATACATAAAGAAGGAAGAAAAATGACAAGAATTTGGCGGACCCGAACTTTCGCTTACAAAAATTGGTACATGACGCACTAACCACTAGGCCACCACACTACGTACAGGGCCAATTTATTTTTACAATATTATTAAAACTTTAAGGCCTCATAACTTGGCCCAGAGGCTCTTTTAGCAGCTACAAAAAAATTTCACAATAGAACCTTGGGGTGGTCTAGCCACCCACAACATCACTTGGAAACTCTCCTCTGAAGGGGTATGAAAATAAAAAATGTAAACATATACATTCATAATTTGGCTCAATTTCAACCAAATTAGAATATTTTATGGTGTCATTCAAAGGCTCTAGGTGTTTTCTAATGGAATATTAATTAATAAATTATTTAAACAAAATTATAAACAAATTATGGACATAAAATTTCAATAAGTTGAGAGTCAAAATTGTTTGACCAGAACTGTTTTGAAAACCAGTTAAATTTTTTGAAATTTTAAAAATAAATAGAGAGAGAATTCTTAGGGCTCTCGAATATATAAATTCATTTTGGCCATTTTAGCTCAATTATTATTTTAAGGATTTTAAAAATTAAATTTTTATAAATATATATGCATGACCATAAATTTTCTTTAGACTTTTAACTCTTCTGTATAATCTATTCAACATTAAAATTATGATTTATTTAAGGTTTCAAAAAAGTTATGGCCAAACAATTCTGACTCATCAAAGACTTATTGAAATTTTATGACCATAACTTTTTATAGTTTTGTAAAAACAAAATTTCTAAATTAATATTCTGATAGAGAACACACAGAGCGATTGAATGATAATGCCATGAAATATTAAATTGGCTGAATTGAGCCAAGTTATGAATTTATAGTAGAGACTGGACGGGATCGGGATCCCGCGGGATTTCTTCGGGATCCCGCGGGATTAAATTCGGGATCCCGACCTCGGGATCCGTCCCGAACGATTTTTTAAATTCACCCGGATTGATCGGGATCGGGATTTCATCGGGATCCCGAACCGGGATCCCTCCCGACCATTTTACCAATCCCGCGGGATCCCGCGGGATTGAACTCATGATAATTTTTCGAAAAATCTCCATTTTTTAATTAATATCTTGAATTTTAAATTAAAAAATATTGTCATTTGCTAATTTTTCTTAAAAAATCCGTAAAAATCCCAAAAAATTTCCACAGGTCTCTAAAATTCCAATAAAATTTTCAGAGTTTAACGTAAAAGTTGGCCGTTTTGTGACTTTTATTTTTTTCAAAAAAGAATTATCATAACTTATCTTTTAAAATTACTAAAACATTACTAAATCTTATTAGAGTTTTATGGCACAACGATTTCTAAAAATTCTATCCAATAATCAGAATAAAATTTGTTGTCAAAGTATTTTTCCCTCGGTGCATATCGGCACAGCCGGACTCTAAAAATCTTTAATTTTCTTGAAAAATTTGCTCAAAATCACCAAAAAATTTGGTTTTTTGTGGCAAATCTGTTAACAAATCGCATCCAAAATTACAAAATTTTTCCCGGCGGCGCCTATCGGCACCACCGGCCTCCACATTGTTCCCTAAACTTTTTGAAAAAATCTCAGCAAAAAAATCATAAAAATCTGATTTTTTGGCTCCGATGCACTTAACGATTTGCTAATTTTCCTCAAATTGTTAAAACTGATCATAGGAGGCGAAAATATAAAAATTTATATTAATTAAATGGTAAAAAACAATTTAAAGCTATGTTGTTAAATGTTCTAATTTTTGGTCCTGAAATCTGATTTTTTAGGCATGAT